>CAUYQG010143389.1:0-17015 GCA_963574415.1 Tarsius wallacei | reverse complement strand
CCTTTCAAGTAGCCAGAACTACTGGTGTGCGCTACCATGCCCAGAAAAATTTTTTGGTTTATTGTAAAGACGAGGTTTCTCCAAGTTGCCTGGGGTTGGTCTCAAACCCGCAGGCTCAGGCAATCCACTCACCTCAACCTCTCAAAGTGCTGGGATTACAGGCTGAGCCACCAAATCCAGCCAAAAAATTTGTATCTTTACAAAAGATCAAAGTACACTTGAAATGATTTATAACTAAATACACATAAAATATTTTCCTCATTTTTAAAAATTTTTGATGGCTAATACCAGTGTTGTGGTGTTTATAACATATGCTAAAATAAATGTATAAAAGGAATAGCAAAGTCCAGATAGATGTGAAGATATATATTTTAAGATTTCTTTCAGGTTTAAATAATACATCATTATTTGAAAGTATGCTATGATAAGTAAGGTTTTATACTAGAAAATATAAAGCAGTCATATACATAAGAGAGAGAGAAGGAGAGATAAAGAAAGAAATAGGACTAATACGCCAACAGAGCAAATAATACGAAATAGTAAAAGCTCAACTGATTCAAAAGAAGACAGAAAAAAATAAAAACGGAGATCAAGACAAGAAAAGATGGGATAAGAAAAAAATACAGCAAAATGATGAATGCAAACCCCCAAATATTGATATATAAATTAAATGCAAATAGACTAAGCAAGTTAATGAAAAAGCAGAACTTGTCAATGAAATTGCTATGTTAATATAAAATACTGACTATTCCAGAAGGGGGGAAAAATCACTAAATAAACAAAAGGTTGTTTAATAATGATACGGGAACAATTCACCAGGAATAACAATCCTAAATGTTTATCAAACTAACAACAGAACTTCACATACATGAAGAAAACACTGATAGAACTGAAATCCACAAGTAAATTTTGTCTACATGACTGAAGGTCCTAAACAGAGCAATAAGGCAAGAAAGCAAAATAAAACATATACAGACTAGAATATAAGAAATAAAATTGTTTCTAGTAGAAGGTAACATGATTGTCTAACCAGAAAACTCCAAGGACATAGAAATAACTTCTAGAACTAACAAGGGGGTTTAGAAGATTCTTGTAGGATATGAAGTCAGGACACGGATCAATCTTGGGTCTAAATAAACAATTGGAAATTAAATGGAAAACACAATGCCATTTGGAATAACACCTAAAAATTAAATAAGTAGATATTAATATAACAAAATATGTGCATAACTTGTATGCCAAAACTTTTTAAATTATGATAAAATCAAGGGAGGTCTATATCATTGGAGACAAATACTGTGACCATGGATTGGAAGATAATATAGTAAAAATTTCAATTTTTTCCAAATGCAATTTCTATCAAATTGGGAAGATATTTGTAAAAAAATGCTATGCTTATTCTAAAGTTTATATGAAAAGACAAAGAAATTTACATTGATAAAATAGCTTGAAATATAACAACAAGATTGGACGATAAATGCAGCCCAATTATAAGTCATTCTACAACCAGGTATAGTGGCTCACACCTGTAATCCCAGCACTTTGGGAGGTAGAGGTCAGAGTATTGCCTGAGCCCAGGAGTTCAAGACCAGCCTGGGCAACTTGGCGAGACCTCGTCACTACACTCAATCAAAAATTTATCTGAGCATGGAAGCGTATGCCTGTAGCTCCAGCTACTTGGGATACTGAGGCAGAAGGATTTTGTGAGCCAGCAGGTCAAGGCTGTGGTGGCCATGAGCGTGCCACTGCACTGCAGTCTGGGTGACAGAGTGAGACTCTGACTCAATAAAAAGTCATTCTACAACTGCAGTAATCAGAACAATATAAAAAGATAGACATATAGCCCAGAGAATACAATCCAGGAATAAATCCTCATAAATAAGGCAAACTGATTTTTGAGAACAGTTAAAAAGCCATTCAATGGAGAAATGGAAGTCTTTTCTACAAATAGTATTGGAACAATTAGATAGTCAAATGTTAAAACACACACACACACACACACACACCCCTAAATTTTATAGTTTACACAAAAAATTTACTCAAAATGTATCTAAAGGTAAACATAAACTATACAAGATATGATAACGTTTCCATGATCTTGTGTTAGACAAGATATTTTCAGCATGATACCAAAAGCAAAGTAATAAGACAACAATCCCAAATTGCAAGTATACATGTGAAAAGATGCTTATTATCATTAGCCATTAGGGAAATGGAAATTAAAACCAAGATGAGATAACATGATTGCTATGGTTTGAATGTGTCCCCCTAAGTTGATGTGTTGGAAATTTAATCCGCAAGGTGACAACACTAACAGGTGGAGCTTTTAATAGGTGATTAGATCATGAGTGTTCTGCTTTCAGAGTGGATTAGGGGTGTTATTATTGGAATTGATTAGTTTTCTTGAGAGTGGGTTTATTATAAAAGCAAGTTCGTCTTTCTCTTGTGCTGTCATTCTCTCTCTCTTGCAAATGCATTCTTCTTGCCCTTCCACCTTCCACCTTCGGCTACAGGAGAAGAGCAAGAATGCTGTCACCAGATGTGAGCCTCTGGTTCTTGGACTTCCCAGCTCCAGAACTGTAAAAAATAATAATAATAATAATCTCTGTTATTTATTAATCATCCAGTCTCAAATATTCTGTTTTAGCAGCATAAAACAGGATAATACAACAATATATAACTTAAAAATGCTGAAATAAATACTGACAACATTAACTGTTGGCAAGAATGAGGAATAACTGGTTCTTCTATACATTGGTGGTGGCAGTGTGAAACAAAACAATCACTATATTAGTTGTGTTATGACCAAATTGCCAGAAAGGAGAATCGCCAGCACTGGGTTCAAATTTTGAGTACTTTAATAGCATGGTCAAGAGTAGACTCATGCCTAGAAGCTCTCGACACTGAGTAAAATCAGCAAGAAGATTATGAAGGCAAAATCCACAAGTGGGCTACATAGGATTTCAGTTAACAAGGCATACAATTACATGGAACTTGTGGCTAGGGAGTTTTCAAAAATGCTCAGCAAGAAACGGTCAGCATGAACAGCTCAGGGGAACAAGGCTGTGGGTCTGTGGTCATGGGAACGTTGAAACAATCATACGTACACGTTAGGGGGGTCATTTTTAGGTCAGGAAGACAACTAAGATGGAGGATTTTAACAAAATAGGAGTTACTTATGTCAAGCAAGTTATTGTAATTATATTACATATTTCATTAGCTATTTCATTCCCCCCTTTCAGTTGTACATGAGTCAATGCATTGACTCATTGGTCATGAATATGGAATTATAATAGGTTTGTACCTACATAGTGGTGATGATGACGATAAAGCGTCCCTTCCAGGCTGGAGTTGGTCCTTCTTTCTGGAATTCCTTGACAGAAACCAGATCTCTGGGCTGGAATGGATGACAAGGCATGGAAGATGGAGTGGCCAAAACAGTACGAACCCTGGAGTGGACAGCGGCCTGAAACTGCTGGAGGAACTAAAGATAATTTAACAGAGATTGATTAGTTATTTTTTCTAGGATAGGATCCCACAACTGAGGCAACAGAAGAGGGGGTTTTCCAAACATGATTTCATATGGGGTAAACCCAGCCTTATATGGGGTGCATCGGATCTGAAGGAGAGTCAAAGGCAAATGTTTACCCATTTTTCACCAGTCTCTATTATTAATTTGGTTAAGGTAGATTTTACAGTTCAGTTTATGTGTTCTACCTGTCCAGAGCTCTGTGTTCAGTAAGCACAATGTAATTCCCAGTTAATGTCTAGTGCTTTGCTAACCAGCTGCACAATGGGTGAGGTAAAGGCAGGACCATTGTTAGAGCCAATAGAGAGAGGGAATCCAAACATAGGGATAATTTTATTTAACAAAAACCTTGCAATTGTAAGTGCAGTTTTATTTTTGGCGGCAAAGGCTTCTATCCATCCAGAAAAAGTATTAATAAACACCAGTAGATAGCCATACCCCGCATGGGGAGGTTTTATTTCAGTGAAATTTATTTTCCATTTTCTCTGGGACTTAATCCTTGGGCCCTGATGCCATATGGATGTTTGGGCCCTTACTTTGCATTGACTTGGGTACAGGCAGGGCACATCGCAGCTACTATTGCAGCTATGCTCTTTAAGTCATTAATATGATAAAAAACGGTTTAACAGCCCAGTCATTTTGGTACTTCACAAGTGAGTAGTAGAATGTAGTTATTTTTACCAAGGTGTGTCCGAGGGCTTCAGGTAAATTAATTTTAGGATCCTTGATCCACCATCCAGTGGAGTTTTTATGAGCTCCTACTAGGTCTGCCTCCTCCTCTTGGGTATAGGTAGGCTGTTTTGGGAGAGAAGGAGCTGGACTTGCTTTTTATAGTCTTATCTGTTGCAGTAAGAAGACCTCATTCCTTGTAGGTCATGGCATGCACATGAAGTATAGCAAAAGCATACCGGCTGTCAGTGAAATGTTTACCCACTTTCCTGTTTCCCAGCGCAGGGCCTGAGTTAAAACAATTAACTCAGCTTTTTGAGCCAAGGTATCTTGAGGCAATGCCTGTGACCAGATTATGTCATGAGCCGTGGTTACAGCTGCACCAGCCTTGCGGACTCCCTCTATTACCAGGCTGCTACCATCTGTGAACAAGTCGGCATCAGCCTGACTTAAGGGAGTGTCTGAAAGATCAAATCGGCTAGTCTGGGAGATGTCCAACATGTCTTCACAGTCATGAACTGGTGTTTCTGGATTATCATCAGGCAGCAGGGTGGCCAGATTGAGGCACTGAGTAGGAGAGAAAGTTAATCTAGGTTGGTCAAGTAAGAGGCTTTGATACTGGGTGATGTGAGTGTTTGACATCCAGTGACCAGAGGCTCCTCGGAGCAGAGTTTCAACAGCATGGGGAACAATTAAAGCCAGGTTCTGGCCAAAAGTCAATTTACCTGCTTTCTTAAACTAGTATGGCTGTGGCTGCAATGGTCCAGAGACAGGAGGGCCAGCCAGAAGTCAATGGGTCCAGTCTTTTTGACAAGTAAACCTTTTCCAGGGTCCTAAGATCTTAGTGAGGACCCCTTTTGCAATTCCTCATTGTTCATGAACAAACAAGTGGAAAGACTTGGTAACATCTGGAAGGGCTAGAGCTGGAGCTTGGGTCAGAGCCGTTTTTAACTGCTAGGATGCTTGTTCCTCAGTAACAGTTTATTTTACAGGCTGATCTCCTGCAGTGACTGTGTACAAGGACTTGGCAATCTCGGTAAATTCTGGGATCCACCACCAGCAATACCCTGCCACCCCCCAGGAATTCCCATACCTGTTTCATGGGAATCTGAAGAATGGCTTCTTTCTGGGCCAAAGTCAGGACTCACTTATCCTTTTTTTAGACAGTATCCCAGGTAGGAAACTTCGTTTGAGCAGAGATGTGCCTTTTTCACCGACACATGGTAGCCCAAGTCTTGGAGGAGCTGTAATAGAACCTTAGTACCTTTTAAACAAGTGTCCAAGTCTGCAGCTGCAAGCAAGAGATTATTTACATACTGGAGTAAAGTACATTCAGGGTGTAAGGCACAGAATCCTGACAAATTCTATTGCAAAGCTTCCCCAAAAAGCATCAGGGAGTTCTTGAAACCATGTGGTGACTGGGTCCAAGTTAGCTGGCTGGTGTCCCCTGAGTCAGGTTCTATTCATTTAAAAGCCTAAAAATAGGTTGGCACGACTGGAGGGCACGACTGGAGGTTCAACAGTAGAGGGCAGGACCAGAACTGACTTTGGGTCCTCTGTCTTTGGGTAGTGAGGACAACTTTTTTTAATTTTTTTTTTTTACCCAGTGACCCAGCTCTTTACAATATGCACATTGATTCTTGGCTAGCTGGATGCATTCAGGGTTTTTTGTCCCTTTTTAGTTTCTCTATTTGTTTTAAGTGCTGGCCTTGAGTCAGGTTGGGAGGCCTGGATGGCAGCAACTAATACTTTTGTTTGCCATTTTTTGCTCTGTCCATTTTCTTATCTTCCTGTTTCTGTTTCTTAGCATTTTTGTCATTAAAAACTTTATGAGCTACCTCAAGCAGTTGAGAAATGTTTATTCCTGTGAAACCTTCAAGCCTCTATAACTTTCTCCAGATGTCAGGAGCTGCCCAAGTCACAAAAGCCAAATTGATAGCCTGAGCATTCTTGGGTGTCCAGGGATCAAACAGGGTATAGGTATGGAATGTCTCCTAAAGATGTTCAGGAAATGCCTCTGGTGACTCCTCGGGACCCTGAATAATCTGGGTAGTTTTTGGAAAGATTAATAGGTTTTTGGGCTGCTCCCTTCAAACTAGCTAATAGAGTCCAGTGATGAATTTTTAATATTCTAGACCCTGCCGAAGTGTTAGTGTCCTAATCCGGGCAAGAGGAGGGAAAAACTTTCTCTAACATTTCCTGACTTTTTTTTCTTTGTTCCAGCAGCTGAGGGCAGGACAGAATTTTTAGCCTCAGCTCTAATGCATTCTGGCTTTTCAGAAGTAAACAGGGTTAAAAAGGAGCTGCTAGCAATTATCCCAGTTGGGAGATGAGTGCACATGATTGATTTTTACCAGGGAGGTTATAACCTATTATTTCTCTGAGAATGGCAGATTTTGGCAAGATTTTATTCTCTTGAGAAACAGGTAAAACAAGTTTTCCTTGAAGAATTAGCCAGGAACCTTTGTATATAGCACCCTGTTGTTTTCAAGTTAGGAACTCTGTCTCCATGTAGTGTGGTTTACGGGAAGGGTCCTGAGTTTTAAGAAAACATATCTTTAACCATGGGGTAAGGGGGGTTGTGCTAAACTTAACTATTGGTTGATATAGGGAAACTGATCAGGATGACCAGGGGTCAGTGTACCAACCTTTTAAACAGACTGAGTAACGTGGACATTTAAAGACCCTGCAGAGGGTTAACTAACATCAAATGCAGACCAATCTATTTTTTAGAGGGTCTGGAGCCCACCTTTTGAAAGATGGATACTGTAGTTCTCAGTAAATACAACAGAGAAATTTTTCAACATACAGTCCAGAGGACTGACAGGTTGTAAATTCTGTGAACCCATAACAAACAACGAGCAAACAACAAGCAAACAGTTAAAACACATAGTTAAAACACAATGACAAACAGGGCACATCCAGACCAAGTCAGAAGAGTTACAGATCCCTGGAACAACCTCAGGGCAGAAAACCAGAGGACTCTATTCAGCCAATGTCTTGGCCTAATGAATAGTGTCCAAAGGGCAACCTGGCCATAACTCCCTTAAACAGAATTGTGGCCACAAACAGAACAAGAGATTCTTACTGGTAACAGAACAATTTCTTACCTCCTAGAACGCAGACGGACTCAGGAATTTTTGAGGTGGGAGAAAATCAGCAGTCGTTTCTTCTCCCTCCAAGCCAGATGAGAGGTTATGGGGCCCTGGAATGATTCAGGGGGCCCCTAGTCCTGTAACTTCTCCATTGAGCTGGGGAAAGCTAGAGCAAGGCCACCTCCCGAGGTTGGTTACATCTCGCTGGGGCCTCCAAATGTTTGACCAATCTGTGAGAACGGAGAATCACCAGAACACTGGGTTTGAATTTTGAGTTATTTAATAGGCTCAGTCAAGAGTAGGCTCATGCCAAGAAGCTCACGACACTGAGTGGAATCAGCAAGGAGCTTATAAAGGCAAAATCTGCAAGTGGTCTCCATAGCAGGGGGTGAGGGTACAAGGAACTAAAAACAAAAGGAACAGTCTCTTGGGTTTCAGTTAAGAAGGTATACAATTACACAGAACTTGTGGCTAGGGAGTTTTCAAATGGTCAGCAAGAACGTTCCACGTGAGCAGCTCAAAGTAAAAAGGCTGTGGGTCTGAGATCATGGGAATGTTACAACAATCATACGTACACACTGGGGGGGTCAATTTTAGGTCAGCAGACAGCTAAGATGGAGGATTTTAACAAAATGGAGTTACTTATGTCAAGTAAGCTCTTGTAATTATTTTACATTTTTCATTAGCTATTTCTGTTGTCTACTGTAGTAGTTGACAACAAACTTAGAAGTTTTTTTATTTTTTAAATATTTTATTCTATTTTTATATCAGAGTCTCACTCTGTCTCCCAGGCTAAAGCATAGTCATGGTCATGGCTGCTGCAGCCTCAACTCACTGGGCTTAGGCATTCCTTCCATCTCAACCTCCCTAGTAGCTGGGACTACAGGCACAGCACATCACCTCACCTGGAAAATTTTTTTATTTATTGTAGACATGAGGTCTTGCCAAGTTGCTCAGGCTGGTCTCAAACCCCTGGACTTGGACAATCCTCTTGCCTCAGCCTCCCAAAATGCTGAGATTATAGACATAAGCCACCACACCCTGCCTCATACTTAGCAGTTTAAATTAAAACAACTCATTGCCTTACACTTTCTGTGTGTCAGGAGTCTGGTATGTGGTAGATGAAGTTGACATGACTTCTGTCACAAAAAAGGTTAACGGTGCAGTACATCATACGATTGCTCTCACTTCAGACACCAGCAGCACTTTAGGGAATCCCCAGACTCTTTTCACTTTTGTTCAATTGGCCACAAATTCTGAGATTGCCATCACACTACCCACATTCAGGTTCATTATTTGCTAGAATGACAAAAACTTCAGGAAAATCGTATACATATGATTACCATTTTAGTATAGCAAAAGGATGAAAATAAGAACCAATCAAAGGAAAAGACACAAGATGAGACTGGGAGGGTTTCAAATGTGAAACTTTTATTGCTGCGTCCAGCAGAGTCAGGGTGCATTACCCTCTAGGCACAATGATATGTTTCCATAATCAGAGTATTACCAATCAAAGAAACTTAACTAATGCTGATGTCCTGAGTTTTAAGTATGGATTTGTTACCTATAAATGATTAATTGAATCATTGTCCATGTGACTTAATCTCTGGCCCCTCTCCCTTCCCCAGCAGTTGAGCTAATATTATATAGTTGAAACTCCTAACATTATAGTCACTTGATTAGTCTTTCTAGCTTGACCAAGCCACATCTTAAGTCATCTCCTAGACTATCTAGATGTCCACCAGGGTCACCGAGTTAGAATAAACTGTTAGGTGTAACCTGAAGGATGTACCACGAACTTGGAAAGTTCTAAGCCTTACAGACTGTCTCTCAGAAACTGAAGACAAAAGCCAGACAAATTATTTGTTATAAAATTCCACTGCTCAGTTTCACAAGATTGAAACAAAGGTGTTGGCTAGCTGTGTTTTTATTGGGAAACTAGATTAATAAAAGTGCTTACTTTAGGAATTCTCAGGAGGTTGGGAGAATTTTTTTTTTTGTAATGTGATTGAAGTTCTAATTTTCGTAGCATTGACTTAAGATCACTCTTGGCATTTAGAGGCCACACCTGCGTCCTTGCCATGTGGCCTACACAACTACACAGTAATTTGCTCCTTTAAGTACATCAGGAAAATCTCTGCTTCTTTGATTCTGGTTTAATGGATTCACCCAATTATGTAAGATCCATTTAGGACAATCTCCTTTTTTGTTTAGTTTGAAGTCAGCTGATTA
This sequence comes from Tarsius wallacei, assembly GCA_963574415.1. Taxonomy (NCBI): domain Eukaryota; kingdom Metazoa; phylum Chordata; class Mammalia; order Primates; family Tarsiidae; genus Tarsius; species Tarsius wallacei. The sequence continues at coordinate 7,490 of CAUYQG010143389.1, read as the reverse complement.
GGGATCTCAATATCATCTGCAAAATTTATTTGGCCATACAACAGAAATGATTTTCCACCATAATCACAGGTTTCAACTGGTACTCAAGGAGAATAGTTTAGAGGGGGCATGTACTCCATGGGTGAGAATCTAGGACTCCATCTTAGAATTTTGTCTAACATATCCTCCGCAAAAAAAAAAAAATTGTCATTTTTCATAAATGACACAACAATTGGACTCCTGGGCATTTATTCAGGGGAAATTAAAACTTTTGTTCACACAAAATCCTGTACAAAAATGTTCATACAAACTTTGTTTATAATAACTTGAAACTCGTATGTTAATCTTTGATTAACTTACCAAAGAGGAAAAATCTATAGAGAACAGGGTTAGCAAAGAACCGTTTATAAAAGAGCAAATTTCATTTGGAAAGACTCATATGTGGACCAGGAAAGTGAAAGGTTATTTCCCTAGCAGTTAACAAAATAAAATAAAATAAAAAGACCAGTGAATTCAAATAAGGAAAGGTCAAGATGTCAAGATGGCAATGAAACCAGTCAGAGTATGATGTGTGAGTCTATGCGTGGGTGAGTGTGTATAAGGACAAATCTACATGCATGCGTATATGCAAGTTGGTGAGCAATGTTCAACTGAGAAGAGACACAGGATGAAGCACCCAGGGATTCCCTGCAGAAGCAGTGGCAATTTACCACTGCTCTAAATTTGGTACCTCCTGTGTGCAGGAACATCCACCATTTTGGGGACATCTCTCAGGAAAAAGCAGCCAAGATCAGCCACCTCTCAACACCTGGCATCTGGCCCATACCACCACCTATAGCAACAGGCCAGATGCTGGAAGAAGGAACCATGAAGAAAGCATGGGAGGAAATTTGGAGTTGAGCCCCAAAGAAAAGAAGATGTGGACGGATACCATTTTCTCAGTCCTGTAACCCAGGCAGAGACTGCCTTAGTTCACCCAGTTCTGAGCAGTCTGCATCCTAAGGCTGAGGGGCAATCTCCACATCCCTCTGGGACCAGCCATTGTTGGTCCAGAGAAGATACTCCAAGTGCACAATACTGGAGAGATGGATGCACAACAGCTGCATGCAGTAGGAGTGTTTTACCTAACAGCAGGGGAGCTGGGGTGAGTCCTGATCTGATTCAGGCCCCTCAATAGTCAGAGACATCTGACCAACATGGACAGCAGCCTGATCAACCTATGCTGAGAGCAGAGGGGAGGTTCTAGAGACCAGCACCTGCTCCCTACTATGGCAAGCCATAAGCAATGGTGCTTCTGACATGCCAGCAAAAAAAAAAAAAAAAAGAAAAAGAAAAAAAAAGGAACCTGAAGTTCCAGAAACAGTCACAAGAGGGAGCTCACTTTTTCACCCACTCTCTCCATACATATCTTTCTGTATGCATCTTCAGATTTGATTTGCCCCCTTTTCTCCCTTTTTCTTTGTGTGTGGGTATGTATGAGGGTGAATGCATCTTCAACTTTTCAATTTTTGTTGGCTTGTGTGTTTGTTTATCTGTTAATTTGCTTGTGCCTATTTTCCTTCTTCTCCATCTTTCTCTTCTTCTACCTTTCTTCTCCGTTCTTTCTTTCTTTGTCCCTTTCCTTTCTCTTGTCTCATTTTTGGGAGGATATACATATGCTTTCACCACATGGACACATAGTAAGGTGGTGGGAAGTAGGTTCCAGGGGGGCCAAACCCCAATCAGCAGATACTGGGATCTGCAAGTATCTAAAGAAACATAGATACCCCCCAACTTCATCGAATCTCAAAACTGCATAAAGACTGCACAGTCACCCACCCCAGCTCAGCTTCAGAATTGAACACATGGAGAGGTTATAACTAAGGAAGAATAGGGGATTGAGCAAACAGAAGTGAGAGCTATCCCCCATCACTGAGCAATGGAATTAAAAAGGGAAAGAAAAAAGGGGGGACAAAAGCCATCACAAATAAAGAAGAATCAACAGAACACAGGTCCCCCCAGACCACTGGAAAGACAGCACCTGAGAATACAGACTTCAGAACTCAAACAATGAACAGCCCTCATAATGATTGGTCTCAAACCACAAATTCAGATTTCAAGGTATCTATGGAGAGGATGAATAGAAACAAAGAAAGACAAGAAAAAGAATGAAAGAGTTGATAACTGAGATGATGGCAATAAAGAATACAGTAAACAAAATAAATAGCAAGCTGACAAGCATGGAAAGCAGAATTAACCAAGCAGAAGAAAGAATCTCAAAGCTGGGAGACCAAAATTTGGAACTAACCCAAACTGTTAAAAACATAGTAAGGAAGCTTAAAAAGATAGTAAGGAAGCTTAAAAAGGAGCAAAACATCCAAGAGATGTGTGATTATATTAAGAAGCAAAACTTACACCCGATCAGCATTCTTGAGTCAGAAAGGGAGACAGAGAACACTTTGGAGCAAATATCCCATGAGGTTGTACTAGAAAGCTTCCCTCATCTTATCAGAGATGTAGCCATCCAAACACAAGAGATTCAGAGAACCCCTGCAAGGCATCAAATAAGAAGACCAACTGCTAGACACATAATTTCCTTGCACAAAGTAGTGTAAAAGAAAAAAATCCTAAAAGCAGCAAGAGAGAAAGGTCAGACTACCTATTAGGGAAGACTGATTAGAATAGCAGCAGACTTATGTACAGAAACACTACAGACTAGATGAGACTGGAGTTTAATCTTCAAAGTTCTCAAGGATAAACAATTCCAAACAAGAATTTCCTACTCAGCTAAGCTAAGCTTCATCAGTGATGGAGAATTAAAATCCTTCCCAGACAGTCAATCTCTAAAAGTTTATGCTATCTCCAGACCAGTTCTACAAGAGATGCTTAAGAAGACACTACACACAGAAGAAAGAAGAAGAACAACCATGGTCTTAGCAAGGATGCAGGAAAACAGAATCAACACAACATGCATTGTGACTGCAAAATTGAAAACACACAAATATATCAACACCAAAATCAAAAGAAAACCAACAAACAAATAAACAAACATCAGCAACAACAATAACACCAAAGAACTTAATAAAAGTATCATGACAAGGATAAACTCATACATTTCAATAATCACCCCGACTATGAATGGACTAAATGCACCACTGAAAAGACATAGAATGGCATAGTGGATAAAAGAAAATACAACCTAACAATCTGGTGCCCCCAGGAAACACACCTCATTACACAGGATTCTCACAGACTCAAAGTTAGAGGATGGAAAACAAACTTTCAGATGAATGGAACACAAAAGAAGACAGGAATTGTAATTTTAGTATCAAACAAAATAACCTTTAAGCTATCAAAAATTTAAAAAATACAGAAAGACACTACATAATGATAAAAAGGTCAATCCGTCAACAGGAAATGTCCATCCTAAACATATATGCATCCAATACAGGAGTACCAGCTTTTATAAAACAGATAGAAAATAAACTAAAAGAAGATATTGACTCTAACACTATCATAGCAGGGAACTCAACAAGGAGATCCAGAACCTCAGTTTGATGCTTGACCAAGTGGACTTAATAAATACATACAGAACACTCCACCCAATAAACATGGAATATACATTCTACTCATCAATACATGGAACATATTCCAAAATTAACCACATCCCCAATCAAAAATCAAGCAAAAACAAATGTACCCCACGTCTTTAAAATAAAAATAATAATGTATTTTTTAAAAGACCATTGGTGTATAACTTCAGAAAGCAATGGAAAAATGGTGCAAGATAAAGTGAAAGGCCTGGATATAGGTAAAAATTATAGAATGTTATTGAGACCACACTAAATAATTAGGACAAATTTATGAGATTAATCATGTATAAGGTCCATTAAAAAGAAAATAAAGCTTGTTTAAATTGGCAACTTTAGGTTAACAACCTAGTGAAAATACACCTCCTTTCAACACTATGAAACCTGTAAGTGATATATAATGAAATTAAGAGAGTATAAATTTAATAAATAAAAATTTAAGCTTCTGGGATGCATAATTTCATTTGCTTACTAACTAAGTCTATCTAAAGTACCTACAAAATAATAATGATTAAATGTCACTAAATAAGCTATTGTTTATTAGTTTATTACTTAGTTAGCTAATAGCTGTGTTTTCAACATAAAGTGATAACCTTAACTTTGGCATTTTAAATAATATCTCAAAATATCTCACATTTAATAAGTTATGCATGTGTGTGTCATGTGCATTATAATAAAATCAATGTCTCCAAATACCTTTAAAATGTATAACAAAATGAGAAAGGGGAAGGACAGGGAATAAGAATAAGGTAAAGATGAATATTAAAATCAACAAGAATTGAAATAATAGTAGCCTACTAACAAAAGGGTTTTTCAGATTCAATGTTGTTAGAACACAATAAATGAATAAACTGATTTCATTAAATATGCACATGTGTGCATGCACGCATTTACATTTTAGTTTTTCTTAAATTAGAATACATATTGCAATCACACTTAGTTAAAAAAGTGTCATGATTATGTCATTTCCTTTAGATGTGCTATCTTAGTCTGAAGTTCTTCTGTTGACAGAAATAGCATGGAGAAATTGCCAACATCAGATATTTTAAAATGTGTGTCAGTAGCCTGAACAATTTATATAGAAAATGATGAAGTACTTTTTCAGGAATGATGCATCAACAACATTTTCCAAAAAACAGGAGAAAATATTGTGAAAAGCCACAAACAGGCTTGAATTAATATCTGATTCAGAATATTCAAATAATGAATACAGAAAATGTTTAAGAATAACTTAACCAACTTTATTCTCATTTTTTGCATAAACACAAAAGAGATATATGATCAAAATACATTTTAAGTCTAAAACTCTTTAAAAAGTATAAAATATAAGTAATAAGAAATATTGTGTAATAGTCTAGCTACCAATGTTTCTGAATAGTTTTCTGTAACACATTTTATTAATGTGGTGAGTAATATATCTTATGGCATTTTTAGCTGTATAAAAAGTGTTTGGGGCAAGTCTTTATCATTTTTTGCCAGGTAAGAAGCAAAATAGAAAAAAAAATCACATACCACAAGTCCAAATATTTGTTATATGTCAAGCCTTTAACTACAAATATTTTCTATTTTGACATATGTATTCATTTTTATCTAGAAGTCTTGCAGACCATTCATCTTCTCTTGCCAACCCCCCAGTTCCCTCCAGAACCATGCAGGGTCTTCCAATCACTTGTGCATATGCTCTAGCCCATTCATTCAAGCTCTGTTGGACATGTAGACTCTATACAACCACAGTTGCCCTTTGAACAAGCTTCTGGAATAAGATTGGACCTGCATGGATAGTCTGACCTCTGAAAGACTGTAGGGCAAAGAAATTGATGAGGGTCCTGAAGCCAAGATCAGGCTTCTGTTGGGCAGAGAGTAACTGAAGTGTGTTTCTCTTGAGGAGTGGGTACTCTCTGGGTTTAGTACTGTCTCCTTGGTCCTATAGGAAGGATGTGACCAACAGGATCCAGAGTAAGTTCTTTAATTATGCCAGACTCTCGAAGTTGGGAAGATGGCAGCCGAGCCAGTTAGAATATTTGAGTCCCGGTGTGAGTGAGTGAGTGTATGGAAAACTTTGTGTATGTTCTGGTGAGTGAGTGGGCACGTGTGTGGCTGACGGAGTGAGGGCTAGGGAGCTAGTGCCCAGAGCTCTCCTGGTGCAACGGTTGGTGCCATAGCTGCTCGGCTTGGAAACTAGCAATTCCCGGGTCTCAGAAGTAGAGTGCCATTTTGTTTTTTAAATCAAGAAAACCTTTACTGGGAAGAAAATACTGGGAGAGACTGACTAATTGGGGCCCCTGAGCAAGTGGTCAGGGCCTTCCTGGTGCAAAATAGCTGGTGTTACAGCTTCTGTTTGGTTCCTGGCTTTTCCCAGGTCACAGAAGCTGAGCGCCATTTTTTTTTTAAATGGAAAAGTGTTTTTCTGTAAAGAAGTGGTGGGGAGAGACTACTGCTCCAGGCTTTGCCTCACCACTACAATGGGAGAGACTGCTGGCTCTAGGCTTTGCCTCATCACTTCAGTGCCTGGCCGAGCACTGGCAGTGGGAAGTGCAGAGGGAGTCCAGAGGTACAGTCCCACCAGAGTGAACAAGAGATGCACCCCACCACCATCTTGAAAGCGGGGCAGGAAGTTGCCCTGACTTACTAACCACAGAGCAACAGACTTGATCTCTGTGACTGGCAGATCAACTACTCAGGGGTTGATGGTGACCCAGAGGGAATATCCTGAAAGCACAAACTTCGGTGGGTCCTGATGAGTGCTAAGTCCCAGGCACCCCACCCCCTATCCTGATCCAGGCCTGGGACAAATGTTGTGGCCAGAAAAGGATGTGGAAAAACTTCAAAGAGATCAGTGGTGAGTCTGTGGCTCAAACTTCCTCCTCCCCAGCAATCCTCTGGATATCAGAACCACACAGCTGGACCACTACTGAGAGGAACAAACCCAGGCATAGCCTTGACATCAGTCACGACAGGAGAATTCCATTCCGGGATAGGCCTGGCTGGGACACCCCCTGCGAGCACAAACCTAAGGAAGTGACAATCCCCAACCTCCCCACTGGAGGAGATCACCCTGACCATATGGGAGGGGAGGACTACAGCTCCACCCACCTCCACTGCCCTGCCCCCTTCTCTGATCCAAACACTGGAGAGAGAGTGAAAGAGGAGAGAGCTGGAGAGAACTGACTAGAGGAACAATTACAGAGCCTGTCACAAAAGGACAGGGTTTTTTTTTAATTTTTAAATAAGTTTTAATATTTTTGCCTGTTTGTTAGTTCATCTATTTAAAAAATATTTTTCCTTCATGCATGAATGTGTATGTGAGTGTTTGATTTGCATCTCCCTTTTTTTTCTCCTTGTCTTTTCTTTTTCTGTTTCTTCCTTCCTTCCTTCCTTTTCTTCCTTTCTTTCTTTTTAAAAACAGGTCTCCTTCTGGAGTTCTGTTATCCATGAAAATGGGGCCACGATCCATGTAGTTACCTTAAGCCAGAAACCCAGAAATCTCATTCTATATCCCAGGGAACTCATGGAGGACAGAAAACAGCCTCCCTTCCACGGGGTGGAAGGTGCACTATTCCAACACAAAGCAACACAACTGCCCAATAAACGGCACAGACCAATAAACAGGGGGCTCTGCAAAATTAAGGGCAGGAAGAATTCCTACTGGCTTTGTGGGCGCGAGGACAGAAGCGGGAGGGAGAGGTGTGGTGCGAAGGCCTGTACGGCACTCTATCCAATGACATGGGCCTTAGTGCTGTTTGGGAACTGAATCTTGGAGTCAGGGTCTCAGCCTGTGTTCCAGGCTGGAGTACAGTGGCATAATCACAGCTCACCACAGCCTCCAAATCCTGGGCTCAAGTGATCTTCTTGTGCCAGCCTCCCGTGTAGCTGGGACTACAGGCACACGCCACCGTGCCCAGCTAATTTTTATTATTTTTTGAGTCGGAATCTCACTCTGTC
>CAUYQG010143387.1:0-10609 GCA_963574415.1 Tarsius wallacei | reverse complement strand
CTGCTTTATGTTGCTTATAACCGAATACCTGAAACCAGATAATTTATAAAGAAAGGGAATTTATTTCTCATAGTTATGGAAGTCTAAGGTTGAGGGCCACATCTGGTGAGGGTCTTCTTGCTGATGGGGACTCTCTGCAGAGTTCCAAGGTAGTGCAGGGCATCACATGGTGAAGGGGCTGAGCATGCTAACTCAGGTCTCTCTTCCTCTTCTAATAAAGCCACCAGTCCCACTCCCAGGATAACCCCTTGATCCATTAGCCAACTAATCCATTCATTCATGACTGGATTAATCCATTGGTGAGGCTTCTGCAGAGCCCTCTCAAGGCCTCACCTCTGGAGGGGACAAATTCAAGCCATAGCAAAGGGGCAAAGAGCTCTCAGGCAATGAAGAGTATGTGGGAATATGTGGGCAGAAGGTGAGCCCAGCAGGCTGGAAGAACTGAAAAACTTTCAGAATGATTTAATGGGAAAAACTGGAACAGAGTGGTGCCAGGTGGGGTTAGAGAAGTCCCAGCTTATCATTGGACATGACCTTTGCTACAGACAGCTAGTACAGTAGTGTAGACCACAGGGGGTAAGTTCCATGAGAATAGGGACCTACCTGCTTTTGTTTGCCATACCGGTATACTTGTTAGCCCAGCACCAGCACATAGTGGGTTCTCATTAAACAGTAGCTATTTCTATATTTTTGTCACAAGTCTTCATGCGTAATAATCCCACTTTCTATTTCCTTCCCCACCTTCTAACTAAATGTTGCTCCTGTTTCTCCTGGGTTTTTTTTTTCCCCCTTAATTCAAGGTTACAGATTCATAAGTTTTCTCTTTACCTTCCATATTCTTCTCTGTTCTTTTTTCCCATTTTGCCATATAATGTATTTAACAATTCCTTACAGTGACAAACAGAAGAGAAAAATCATGCAGCCAGATCACTGCAGGGGAAAAAAATAAACAAGGACACTTTTGCATCTTAAATCTTAAATCCACTCACTCTAGGGTGGCTCAAATCTGGATAGGGATGGTGGGTATTTACATGTTCAACTGGCAAAGTGAGAAAGACTTTCTAGTTTCTACCTTAAATGACAGGTAATTTATACCCAAAGGGAGTGTTCTAATTCATCATTAAGTACCTCTTCATTGATTATGATGCCAAAATTTGAGGTAGCCCACAGAATATGTGTGCCCCGAGTGCCAAATTGGTCTCTCTGGGACCAGAAAAGCATTTGAGAAACCATGTTCGAGGCTGATGTACACACAGTTTTGAGTTGTGAAAGCTCATAATTTTGCTCTGGCAGAAATTGCCAATAGACTTGACTTTGAAAAAAAAAAATTGGCACCCATCACTCTCCAGACACTCATGCATCTGCTGCATTTTGTTTTGTTTTGTTTTCAAATAGTTCAGATTCCTAGAAACCCATTTAATAAGCAACTCATCAAGAGGGTTTATTTCAACTTGTTTATTTAAGTTTCTCAGCCTCTGGGACAATAACCCTTTGCTTTAATACCCAACTAAAATGACTCACCTCATTATCCCACAGTTCACAGGCTTCCATGAGAGGTAAAAACACAAGCTCTTATCACCTCATGTTCTAAATTGGTGCTCAGAGCTCATTTCCAACCCTTCCCCCTTAAGCATGAGCAGTCACCCCCATTTCTTTTCCTGAGAGCCACCAATCCAAGGTGCTGTGGGTAAGCAATCCTTACAAAATTTGGAGTGAACAGAGGATAATTGCAGCACAGAACTCGGTAGAAAACTCAAACTGAATGCTTGATATGGATAGTTACTGAAAATTCATCCACTATCCTCTGAGAGTATCTGTGACCTGGTTGTAATCTTCTTGGGCCCTTGGGTCACTGGTCCTATTTTTTTCAATTCCCAAGAGCTTTTCTCCCTCTATTATTATCCGGACAAATTCTATTATTCTGTAACTCATGAAGCAACTATAGACATTTCATGTTCTCAAATAGCAATTGCTCTTCCCTGTTGCATGTTTACTGGAGACCCGTCAAGTAGTCGAGGCTGTCTTTAAAAGTCAAAACTACATCTGTTCAAAAATTCAACATCTCCCTTAGACCTCAGCATCTTCCTGCCTCTCCACATCACTCACTCTGAATGATAGTTCTAAAATAAAGAAGTGACCCTAAAACTACCATTTTATGAGAACTTTCTGGGTACCAGCAACTTAACAAGCCTTATCTCACTTAATCTTCATAATAGCCCTGTATGATCAGCATTATTCTCTTCATAATAATTCACAGATTATAATTCTCATGGAACTAAGTCTTATTGAGTGCCTACTATGCGTCAAGCTCTGCGAGAAGCACTTATCATGGTCACCTTGCTGAATCCTCACAACTCTATGAGGTTCCATTACCATCCTCATTTCACAGATGAAGAAACTGAGGGTCAGAGAGGAGAAATGGGCTGCATCCAAACAAGAATGAAGCCCAGATCCTCATGATTCCAAGGCCTGTGGTTTTTCACTCTACCGTAGAGCTTCAGCAAGACTAAGCTTCTGGAATATCAGGAAAGTTTCCTTAGAAGACCATGAGCAACGGTCTTCATGAACTATCTCTGACCTAGCCAGGGTGTATCTCAGAGAACGTCTTCAGTAATATAGTTGTCAAATGAATAAAACTCCAAATTCTTCTGCAGAGACTCCAAGGAACACCACTCCGGGTTAAGGAACTTGTTCCTCACACTGGGCTTTTTCTTGGTTACCATTCAGCATCCTCTGAGATGGTTTGGTGATGGAATGCCCATCAATTAAGAAAAACCATCCTTGTTGAGAGTGCAGCACGAAATTTTAATGGAGAGAAAGAGAGAAGAATAATAATTGTGGCAAGAATAAACTAGGATTTTTTTTCTAAGAAAACTCCTGCCAGTATCATCTCTGATTCCCCTGGACTGTGGCATGATGAAATGACCCTACTGTCATCGAGAGACTTGGGAGCTCTTACTTTTTTCCCAGGTCAGCTAACAGGACCTGCAGTTTGACTCTCCCTGTCAAGAACCTGGTATCCAGAGCACTCAAAGAAACACTAGTCTGGCACCAAAGGGAAAAGGAGGTAATTTTTCCAAAACAAGAGAAAGAAAGTTAAGTTCCTGACCCCACCAAACTTAGGGACTGAGTTCCCCAGGGGGGGCACCTGCTTTACTGCTCAGATACACGTCAAGGTAAAAGGTTTCCTTGTCAGGGAGTCTCTCTGGGAACAGAACAGGAGAACAACACGACCTCTTCCCCTCTACTCTAAGGCAAGTCTACACCTCCCCCACCCTTCAAATGGCAAACAAAGAATAAAAAGGATAACACTCCGTATTGAGGAAAGTAAATACCAAACGTCAGACTGGCGACATATGCCACAGAGCTTGAAAAACATGCATTTTGCTTGACCCAGCAATTGCACTTCTAGGAATTTATCCAAGGAAAATGATTTAGAATGTATAATATTTTAACTGTAAGGATGCTTGCTCATAGCAGTAATTTTACAATAGTATAAAACAAATGAACCTAAATATCCAACACCAAAAAATGTGTTTAATTAATTTTGGTTCATCCCTACAATGGAATATTTAATTGTCATTAAAGCAATAGTGCACAGTTCTATTTGTTGACATGGAAAGTCATGACAATGTTAAAGTGGATTAAATCAGAATGATTCATGTGTATGTGTGTGTGCGTGCGTGTATGTGAGTGTTAGCAGTGATTATTTCTTGGTGGTAGGATTATGAGAGTTTATTTCTTTATACTTGATTGTATTCCATGAAAATTTTGTAAGCATGGAAAACTTATAATCAGAAAAAATCAATAATCATCTTTCTGTTTCTTCAAAAAAGACTATCAAGAAGCCCAAAAACAAAGATTCTAAGAGATTCCCATGTATCTCAATGGATAGAAATCACATTGCTGCTGAATAAACAGCTAGAATGGAGTGTGCCCCTCTACTCTTAAATAGTGAAGCTTTCCCTCTTCTACTAGATGGAACAGTCCTCAGGAACTATGGGGAGAGGTCTGTGACTGCCCATCTTCCTGCCTGGAAGCACAGTTCAAACGTTCAGCTGTCCTGCTCCTCAGCATCATGCCCTCTACAAAGCCATTCATTCTTTAAAGAGTTACTGAGCTCTTATCCTGTACCAAGCGCTGGGCTGAACAGCTGGGGTTCAGAGGACAGGAAATCACGGTGGCCCCAAGATGAGAAGAGAAGCCTCTCTCAAGCTTTCCCTTGGAGTGAACGTTTCCCCCTGGAGTCCCTAGAGCTCATGAACTACATCATTTGAGGCCCCTTCCTTCTTTTTCACCTTGTTTTACCCTTGTCTCCCGCTTCAATTTCTCTTCCCACCAGGCCATCTGTCCCTTGAGGGCTGCTTCTGAATCTCCCACAGCATGCTGCAGCAGAGTGAATGGCACATGGCAGAAGCTCAATAAATATTTATGGAATGACCGACTAAATGTAATTACTACCAGAAAAGCACATTTCCTTCATTTAGATTTTCGTGAGTGTGATGTCTAATGTCCTGTGTCAGTTAGAATTCTTTTCAGATGTAAGTGACAGAAAACGTAACCCAAACCATCGTAAGCAAAAAGGGAGATTTGTTGTCTTCCATAACTACAAAGATTATGAGCATAGCTTCAGCTGGCTCCAGGGGCTCAAACAATGCAAAAGTTGGTCTCCCTCTCTCTCTCAACCCAATTTGTCCATTCTCAGCCAATTTGTCTCTCACAACCCAATTTGTCCATTCTCCATTCTCAGGCTCTGCACTCATGAAACCAAGAAGTCTTCCAACAACTCCAGGCTTTTACAGACCCAAGTCTAGCAAGAGTAGGAGTGGGGGTGCAGGCGAGAAAAGAAGATGGAAAAGAAGGAGTGCCTCTTTTTTGAAATCCAAGCAAAAATCTCCAAATTGGCAGGTTGGACCTGACTGCTTGGCTTGGGTCTTGAGAGCATCCTAAACTAGTAACTGACCTAGGGGATACTGTGTCTTGACTAGCCTGGCAGGGTTTATATGCCTTTGCCTGCTGCAGCTCATGCAACTGTACTGAGGGAGGGGAGGCCCAAACACAATCAGTGTGCTGTTGCCAGAAGTAGAGAGAGTGGATTTGGGGGGGATAGTGGGGGGGAGATATTAAGCTTCCCTTTACAGATATTTTCCTGTCCAAAAGCATATCTTGCCTAAATTTCTTAGGTCAAAACTCAACTCATTCCCTTTAAGCATGAACATCTTTGGTTTCTCTCCCTGCCTGAGTAACAGAACTACACCCAAGTGTCTGTGAGAAAGATAAAGCTCTCAAACTAAAACCCCCTTTTGCCAAGTGCAGCCCATGGATTTGTGTTTGCATCCTGCAGGGCAGCTGTTCTCCAGCAACCCTATCAGCACACAGAGATAATCTGGAATGGGAATGGTGTTTTAAAAGCAGACTTTTGGGAGTCTCCCCCATTCTGATTTAGGTGATCTGGGGAGGACACCCCGTGTCACACAATCACCTTTGCTGTGAATTGTAGAGCAGCACAGACTTGGTTTGCATTCAGAAAGTGCTGAGAACAGGACCCTGCCCTGCCACATACTAACCCTAAAATTGTGGGCAAGTTCACTGTCTTGCTGTGCCTCACTTTCCTCATCTGTAAAATGGGAGTGATAAGCCCTAGTTTGCAGGGATGCTGTGAGGATTAGGTGAGATAAGACAGGCAAAATTCTGGTCCTAATAGGTGCTTGCAAAGTCTTAGACGCCAGTTCCAAACAGGATTGCCAAGGAGCACCTGTTACTCATTCCTGTAGAAATAAAAACCTTGTAGCCAACTCGGTGGCTCAGCCTGTAATCCCGCACTTTTGGGAGGCTGAGGTGAGTGGATTGCCTGAGCCCTTGGGTTCGAGACCTGCCTGGGCAACTTGGCGAAACCTCATCTCTACAATAAATCAAAAATTAGCTGGGCGTGGTAGCGTGCATCTGTAGTTCCAGCAACTTGGAAGGCTGAGGCGGAAGGATCGCCAGAGCCCAGCAGGTCGAGGCTGCGGTGGCCAGGAGCGTGCCACTGCCCTCCAGCCTGGGCGACAGAGTGAGACTCCAACTCAAAAAAAGAGAAATAAACCTTGTTTTGTTCTAACTGACTTGTTTTTCAAATGCCAGCCACTGAGTCCAGGTTTCACCAAGGAAGAGCAGTTTGTTAGGATGCTTAATTTAAGAAATTCCTCATAATATTATCTTGTTGTGAAAGGATATTTTTAAAAAGTTAGTGTGTGCCATGCTCAGATAGCATAAAATACAAAAGAGACATGTATATGCAAATTAACCTTTTAAAAAGGTACTGTAAAGACACTTCCTGAATAATGAATGTGAATAAGAGTGAGAATGTTACCCAAGCACCAAAACCTGTTATAGAAACTTCAAACATTTGTTTTCTATATTGTTGACATTATACGAAAGAAAAGGTCACAGGTGAAATGTAAAGAGATTTTACTATTTGAAACTGTGTTGCAAGAACAGCCTTCCTCTAGGATAGGAATATCTAGAAGGGTTTAAATGTCACTAACAGTCTCAAAATTATTGCAGTGGATTTGCAGAAAAAAAGAGATATAAAGGGCCTTTTTCATTAAAAATGTTCTTTGATTTTCAGTTGTAGCTCTGGCGGCATTCGACTGTGGGAAACAAGGCTCAGATGGTGGTGGGGACAAGTTGAGAAGGCACTTGGGGCAGTTTACATGAAAGGAGTTTCCCCTCAAAGAGGAAGTGTGGCCCAGTCAGCTGAAAGAAAGGAGATTGAGAAGAATGCATTGGAACACTCTCCCCTGCAAGGAAACCAGCTTCAAACACTGTGGGCTGTTCACTCTGCTTGTTCACCTCACAAACACTAATACTTGCCCTTGGGCCAGTTCTGGGCTGGGGGAATGACAGCAGGGGATGAGGCAGGGCCCTCAAGGAGTTCAAAGTCTATGGCGTCTATTGTCTATTGGGCTGATAGGGTAGGTAGGTTAGAGTAGGGAAATATCAGGGCTGTAGGAGATTGGAGGAAAATCCAGAAACCTGTGGAAACTCTTGCAGGGACTGCCTCAATTTCAGGGCTGCTAGAAGATTCATGAAAAAAAACCCTGTTAAAATAACTCTCACCCAACATGATTGCTGCAGCCTACTCAGGATGTTTGTGGTTAAGAGTTGACTACCAGACAGGGCCCAGTTGGGGAATCCCCCTCGGCATATGCACAAATAAGCAAGTTGATTTGCTTTAACCTTTATCTTCATTATATGCTCATTAGCATACTAAATGACATACCCTCCAATACCATGACAGTTCCACCCTGCGCATTTATAGTAATACATTGGGTGGCACCCCAATTCCAGGAATTGCCCACCCATCTCTTAGAAAAGTCCACCCCTGGCTGGGTTTGGTGGCTCGACCTATAATCCCAGCACTTTGGGAGACTGAGGCAAGTGGATTCCTGAGCCCATGGGTTCGAGACCAGCCTGGGCAACTTGCCAAGACCTCGTCTCTACAATAAATCAAAAATTAACCAGGCATGGTAGCACATGCCTGTAATTCCAGCACTTGGAAGGTTGAGGCAGAAGGATCACTGGAACCCAGCAAGTCGATGCTGGGGTTGCTGTGAATGTGCCACTGCACTCCAACCTGGGTGACAAAGTGAGACTCCAACACCAAAAAAAAGAAAGAAAAATCCACCCCTTTGATAGAATATTTCATCCCTTTATTATTGTAGCTCACAACACCCATGAAACAAAGACTCCCAGTGCTATACCTCTTTGTGTCCACCTGGACTTTACACTAATGGGTGTACTATCCTGTTGCTTCCACTGTTAATAAACTTGCTAACTCCCTTGCTATGTTCAACTCATTCTGAAATTCTTTTCTGCAGCCAAGTCAAAGATACAGCACAGAACACTGGTAACAGACACAGAATCCTGGTAATTGGGCCATGACTATAAACCTCAGAGACTACAGGGAAGTAAAGGACTGAGGAAAACCATCCTGCCTTTGCACTGAGTCCACTTCCTGCAGGCAGCTCCACCGATGGCCCCATGCAGCAGAGTACTAGGAATGCAAGCCCATTCCATGGAAATCCCAGGACTCCTCCTGTTTTTTGTTTTTTGAGAGATGGGCCTTGCTCTGTCACCCAGGCTGGAGTGCAATGGCACAATCATAGCTCACTGCAGCCTCAAACTCCTGGGCTTGAGTGATCCTCCCACCTCAGCTTCCCTAGTAGCTAGGACTACAAACACACACTTCTACATTTGGCTAACTTTTTATTATTTTTTAGGAGACAAGGTCTTACTATGTGACCCAGGTTGGTCTCCTGGCCTCAAGTTATCCTCCTTATGATGGCCTGTTTTGAATTGAGGACTCTCCTGTAGCATGAGGGCCTAAGGGCCTCCGCTCAACCTTCCTCTCCTCTTCACTGGCATCATGGTCTGACATCTCTCCTGGCCTCCCTCATTTTCCTGCCCATTTTCTCTCACAGGTGTTTCTTCTAATAAAATCTCTGAACATTTAATCCCATCTCAACACTTGTTTTTTTGGAGAACCCAGATGAGCACAGGGCCCCACAATCAAGACATGTGGTAGAGAAATTAGAGAAGAAAATGTATGTAAGAAAAGCTTTCTGTGTGCCAGGCACAGTTAAGTGCTTTTTGATGACCCCAGAGTTAATATCCTTGTGCCCTCTAAGATGGGTCCTGCTGCTGTTTCTGTTTGATAGAGGAGACACACAAGGTACAGGGAGGCCAAGTAACTACCCAGCTGGTAAGAGGTGACACCAAGGTTTGTCACCTGGTCCTAGGGCCTATGTGGCCAGCGAGTACACCTAGCCAAGCCTTCTGAGTATGGTATAGCCGTTTCCTTCTGCAGTTCTGTCATCTCTACTGTGTCTCCGAGAAAACAGGGCACAAGCCCAGACTGACACATTATAAAAATAGCAAGGACAGCATTTCTGAGAGGTTAGCAGGAGGGTGAGGTTTCTAGCAGCCTGGGCAGGGTGGACAAAGGGGATGCTTTTGTCTATTGCCAACCCTGAAACCAAAAGTCAAACCAAAACCACCAGATCAAAAAGCCAACAGATGGAAAGCCCAGGAGGCTCTGGGACTTGATACAAGACAACCCACCGTTAACTCCTGACTTGCTGGGCTGGCCTGTGTAGCGGAGGCTGCCATGTTCTCACCTCTTTATCCTTCTCCTGTTAGTAATACCCCAGTTTCCCTCTGGGGAACTACCCAGGTCCTACTGTAGCCCGTATGTTTTGGGTGGAGTTCAGTCAACTCCTGATCAGACAAACCCGGCATTAAATTCTCCTCAAAGGAAAGATTGGTTCAGAAATGGGCTTGGGACCCAATCAAGGCAAACAGATGTGGTGGGACTTCTACTTTGACCATTGAGAGAGAAGTGGATGCTCCTTTTCCATTGAGCTTGAGCCTGCCAGGTATAGACCTGATGCCATAGACTGTCAGTCATCTTGTCTGAGAAGGAAGTCACAGGAAAAGAAAACTGAGAAATGGTAACATTGTTTGAGCCTGAATCCAACTGAGCCCGAAACTGGAATACCTCTAGATTTTTCAGCTGCATTAGTCAATAAAGCCCATTTTATGGGTTAAGTAGGTTGAGGTGGATTTACTATAACTTGTGATGGAAAGCCTTTCACCTCTCCAAGCCTACCCTCCCACATTTTGTCTATGACTATGAACTTCCTCGCCAGACCTCTCATTCCTCACACACACACACACACACACACACACACACAAAGCCCTAGGCCTCCCTTTGTCCTCCTTAATTCCTGCATGCTTGTCTGCAGGTAACCAGAATTAGGACAAGCCAGCAGCTCCTCTAGAACCTTCTCACTGACCATCTTCTAGGAACTGGTAACACTGGAGGCTTTAGCATCCTGCCAAAGGGCTCAGGTTCAGCACTAAGCCTAGAGGTCCCTGACAGGACCAGGTGCAGAGGTTCCCTGCTGAGGACTGGCCCCCTTCCTTAGAGAGTCCTCTCAGTACTGGATATGAAGAAGACAGACCCAAGGCTCAAAGGGCAGGCTTCATAGAGGATCTCAAGTCTGTGAGCTTTGAGCTTGTCACTAATGAGGGGCAGATATACTTACAGAGCAGTGACCACATGCCAGGCACTGAGCCGTTATCCCCACCAACACACCATAACGTTGGTGCCATTATGACCCCATTTTATAAATGAGGACTCAACACTTAGAAATGAGTTGTGGACCTTTCTCATCTTTTCTCCAACCTGTTAAAAATCTATGTGACAGCCGGGCTCGGTGGCTCAGCCTGTAATCCCGCGCTTTGGGAGGCTGAGGTGAGTGGATTGCCTGAGCCCGCAGGTTCGAGACCCGCCTGGGCAACTTGGCGAGACCTCATCTCTACAATAAATCAAAAATTAGCCGGGCGTGGTAGCACACACCTGTAGTTCCAGCTACTCGGAAGGCTGAGGTGGAAGGATCGTCGGAGCCCAGCAGGTCGAGGCTGCGGTGGCCGGGAGCGGCCACTGCACTCCAGTCTGGGCGACAGAGTGAGACTCCAACTCAAAAAAAAATAAAAATAAAAATAAAACCTGATTTTATACCAGACAGTATTGTACCTTGACATACACCTTATTTAATATGCA
>CAUYQG010143383.1:0-40541 GCA_963574415.1 Tarsius wallacei | reverse complement strand
TCTCTCTCCTCTCTCTCTCCCTCTCTCTCTCTCTCCCTTATGTATCCACCTATTTTCCAACCACAGTTGACCATGAGTAGCTGAAATCACAGAAAGCAAAACCATGGATTAGTGGGGTCAACTGTACAGAAAAGCAGAGCCCACAGAACTGTTCAATGACCTGGTCCCAGAGTTGGGCATAAGTGTGAGGAGGGAGACCATTCCGAGAGTGACAGAACATGTGACAAAGAACACTGGAAGGCAGTGTGGGGCAAATCTAGAATCTAAACAGAAAATCCAGATGAAGAGTCATTCGGAAGGATCTGTCGGGAAACCCATCAACAGTCAACAGCACAGGGAGTACTCTGAGGAACTGCTTGAGACCACGGCCTCACACACTGATGAGGAAGCAGCTGGAAAAGACCTAGGGTTTGTTCAGACAGAGCCAGAGTTCTCTAGAGCATTCCAGTTCTAATATCACCTTTAATGAGCCACAAGACCCTAAGCAACACAAGCAACCACCCTATAACACAATTTCATCATCAGGAGGGTCTCTTCCAAACACAACACAGCTTGTTCAGTCAACAAACATGCACGGAGTGAGTCAGGTGTTGAGCTGGGCACTAGGAAAACTGCAGTGATGAAGACAAGGATTGCCTTCCCCAGGCAACGGTCTTTGAGAGACCATCCTCACATTCGAAGGGCAGAGCCTGTGACAGAGGAACCGCCTAGTCCAAGGTCAGGGATCTCCCCTGAGAAAATGACATGTAAACTGAGAATCGAAGGATGAGCAGAATGATCAAATGGCTGTAGGTAGAAAGAGCAGCAGATAAAAAGACCCTGAAATGGAAAGAGCTTGGGACAGTCTAGGAACTGAAGGAAAGCCAGCAAGAGGCAGCGCTATGAGAACCAGGGGCTGTGGGAGGAAGGGAGGCTGGGAAGCAGTGGCATCCTCAGGGTGCCATCAGCTTTAGGGCTATGCAACAATAGAAATACTTAGTAAAAGCACAGTGATTATGCCATTAATGCAGCTTCTAGAGAAGTCTCCTGGCCTCACTTTCCAAATCATTGTCCCAATAGAGCTCTAGAAACTGCCAGAGAGGTGGGCAGAACTAGAGGCTACCAAAGGCTCTACAAGCATTTCCATTTTTATCCTAACAGCAGTGAACAGCCACTAAAGTGGGGTTTTTTGGGGGGGGTGGGGGTGGTCAGGGTCTCATTCTATCATCCAGGCTAGAGTGCAGTGGCAGAATCCCGGCTCACTGCAGTCTTGACCTCCTGGACTCAGGCATTCCTTCCACCTTCGCTTACTGAGTAGCCTGGTCTACAGGTGCCTGCCACCGTGCCCCACTAATTTTTAAATTGTTTTTGTAGAGACAAGGTGGGCTCAACTGATCCTCCCACCCCACCTTGGCCTCCCAAAGAGCTGGAACTACAGGAGTGAGCCACTGTGCTCAGCCTAAAGTGTTGTAAGCAGTGAAATTAAGTGATCAGGTTTTCACTTTAACATCATGTTGGCTTCTCTGTAGAGGGTACATTGGGAGGGGCATAAGACCCATTAGCAGTTCTGCGAGCATATGCTATGTGATCTAGATGAGGGTGGAGGTTGTGAGGCTGGAGGGAAGTGGGTGCATTAAACAGACCCAGGATGTAAAAGAATAATTAACAGGATGTTGGAGCTAGGGAATATAGATAATTTTGAAATACTTTCTGAGGCTTCTACCAAGTAAAGACCTTCATTTTATGAATTTATTCATTTATATTTATATTAATTCATTCAGCAAACACCTTTTGAGTGTCCAATATATATACCACACCACTCTTAGTTGACTAACTCGGAGAACAGTAGCTGCTGACGTAGCTTGAGTTCAACATCAGAAATATGAGTCACCCAAGAAAAAAAAATGAACCCTGTTAAAAAGTGGGCAATGGGCATGAACAGGCATTTCTCAAAGGAAGACTTCCAAGCAGCCAACAGACCAATGAAAAAATGCTCAGCCTCACTAATTGTCCGAGAAATGCAAATCAAAACTACAATGAGATACCAACTCACACCAGTCAAGATGGCAATGACTATCATTAAAAAGTCAAAAAACAACAGATGTAGACAAGGCTTTGAGAAAAAGGACCACTTCTACACTGTTGGTGGGAATGTAAGCTAGTTCAGCCTTTGTGGAAAGCAGTGTGGCATTTTCTCAAAGAACTAAAAATGGAACTTTCATACAATCCAGCAATCCCACTTCTGGGAACACACCCAGGGGAGCATAAATCACTCTGCCAAAAAGATACCCGCACACATATGTTCATTGCAGCACTAATCACAGTAACAAAAACATGGAGGCAACCCAGATGCCCATTGAGAGTGGGCTGGATAAAGAAAATGTGGTACATATCCATGATGGAATGCTGCGCAACCAAAAAGAAGAACAAAATCATGTCCTTTGCAGCAACATGGATACAGTTGGAGATCATGGTTTTAAGTGAACGATCACAGAAACAAACAACTGAATACTGCATGCTTTCACTCATAAGTGGGTCCTTAACATTGGGCACATGAGCACAAAGGCAGAAACAGCTGACACCGGGTACTGCTATTGAGGGGAAGGAGAGATGGGGATCAGGGGCTCACAACCACCCATTAAGTACCAGGTCCACCACCAGGGGGGAGAGGGTAGGCTAGAAGCCCAAATCTCACCTGCACGCAATTTACTAATGTAACAAATCCTCACATGCACCCCCAAACTCCAAAATAAAAATAAAAAAGAAATAGAGGTCTCCAAGGAATAGCATGAAGCAGTTCCATAACTTAGGGCTAGAAGAAGAAAAAAGAACAAAAGCAATGTTCACCTATTTTACCAATTTGACTAGGGAATTAAATAGCAAGGAGTCGAGGAATGGCCTGTGCCAGGTAGTTCCCGCTAGAGAAATATCCTAAAAATAGACTGGGTGTGAAGGCTCACATCTGTAATCTCAACACTTTGGGAGGGTGAGGCAGGAGGATTGCTTGAGTCGAGGAGTTTGAGATCAGCCTGGGCAACATAGCAAGACCCCATCTCTACAAAAAAAAAAAATCTGGGCACGGTGGCACATGCCTGTAGCCACAGCTACTTGGGAGGCTGAGTTGGAAGATTGCCAGAGCCCAGGAGGTCGTGGCTGCAGTGAGCTGTGATTGTGCTACTGTATCCTAGCCTGGGCAACAGAGTGAGACCCCACTTCCAAAAATATCTATATGAGAAATATCCTAAAAATAAAATATGCCTTCTTAAAGTAAATGTTTTAAAAAGATCAGGGACTTCAACTTTGGTTTTATTAATGCGCACATCTAGCCAAAATAAGTTAGTCGTGCTGAGGACTGATTGATGACTGACTTTGGAACCATTTCCATTTTAGTGCACAAGATTCTGCAATGTGTTATTTGGTCAAGCCAAACATTAATTTTTAATAGGGAATATTAAAATGAATGTCTTTAACATCTGACCATCAAAATGAATGTTAGAACTTCTAAGTATAAACCCAGCATGACAGCTTGGCGCAGGGCGAGCTCAAAGGTGACTCTGCCGTCACCTTCCAGCCCACCTTGTTGCTCCCAAGTTGACCCCAAGGCCTGATAGTCTCTCCAAGGCATGGGACTGCATGTGGGCTCCATTCCTGGCAGGCCCGACATCGGACAGCAGCAGCAACAAGGGTCACTGGGGTATATGGAGTCCACTTCACCCCTTCACAGCCTTCAGCCTGTCATGACGACTTCCTTCCTGAGCCCCTAGTGCTCACCCAGGAGTGGTTGATTACAGAAGCTGGAGGATGCGATGGCTGCATCATTTTGACTCTGGGGGGGAGACTCCAGACTTCCTTTTTTTGTCATTATTTTTTAATTTTTAGCTGGGGTCTCACTCTGTCACCCAGGCTGGAGTGCAGTGGCATGATCATGGCTCACTGCAGCCTTGATCTACTGGGCTCAGGCCTCCCGAGTAACTGGAACTACAAGCACATGTCACCACGCCCAACTATGTTTTTGATTTTTTTGTAGAGATGAGGTCTGCTATGTTGCCCAGGCTTGTCTCAAACTCCAGGGCTCAAGCGATCCTCCTGCCTTGGCCTCCCAAAATGTTGGAATTACAGGCATGAGCCACCATGCCCAGCCCTTCTCCAGACTTTCTAAAGATTTCTGATCTGTAAGTATTTCTCTTTCCAGGCCTCTAACTATTCAGTCAAGCCATTCTCCATTACCCAAGAACCTCTGGATATCCTTATTTCAAGTCAGTTCTTTGCAGATATAAATACTCATTCAACAGAGCTCTGCCCATGGAGAGGCTGTTTCCTTATGCTGAACTTTAGGGCCACAACTCAGTGGGACTGCAGGGCAGCAGCTGAACACACACATTGAGTCAACCTATCTGTAAACCCAGCTGGGCTTTTCTCCTCCTCTACCAGCTTATCCTAAAGGGAATCCCCACCCTTGAGGACCATACAGTAGGGTTAAGTCCTATGGGACTCCATGTACCTGTTCACGCAACTTCCTATGTTCCCCGGGCCACACTCACACCTGTGTCCAGAACCAGCATTTCCATGTTACAATGAATTGTGGCTGGACCCACCCCCGTCTTATAACTTGGTGACTCTGACAAAACTCAACTTACACTAAGCAGCTCTGGTCACGTGGTCACTTGTTGTCTCACAACCAGATCCTCTGTCTCTACAAGCGCCCGGTAGCATGCCATGAGCTGTTTTCTGAGTGGTGTGCAGTTCTTCCCTGCTGATGGCATAGGGCCTTGCTCCAGAGCCCTTGGGGTCTACATGACATTTCACCTTGTTTTAGTGGACCCAACCCCCAGAATAACCTTGGGGATATTTATAGACATGCCTTTCAACCCAAAAGATGCACATAGGTGGCGAGCTCTTTTTTTTTTTAATGAATAAATCACAGGCCTCATCTTTTATACTTTCGTGGGAGATGACCACTTTACAGTTAGTAGTATTTTAATGTCAGAATGTTACCAGTTAACATTGAATTTTAACTTTTTAATGAAACTCATTTTCCATAGATGTCCAATCCTATATTCTTGCCTTACCTTGTCTTATCTCTTTTTCTGATTCTATCACACTACTGACTATCACCACCAGGATCACCGTTATACATGTTTGCTAAAAGGGAGCTGAATGTATAGTTTTATCTTGATTTTCATGCTTTGGCAGTGAGAAATTGGTTTGTCATTTTGTATTTAACACCAAATTGTTGTGACAATTTGATATTACTGGTTAGGTGGTATTCTTTTCTTTTCATACGTCTATGGGATGATGGTTGCTATAACAGCAGGACAAGGAGTAGAGACCATGGCTTTTTAACAGAGTGCTAACACTTAGGAAGAGGACTTTTGGGGCAAATGTTCAGAAAAGAGCTCATAGGCTTCATTATTTAAATGTTGAGGTATTTGTAGGAATATAGGCGATGACTCTATTCCAGAAATGTGCAGGCAGTAATCAGTCTGTCACTAAGGGTTGAACACTCATAGCTCTATTCTAGGCTTATCATTTCAGAGCTATTTTGTTCAAGTTGATGGAAGTTCAGTGATTAAGTATTGATTGATCTCTGTTCATGTATGATAGTCAGGGTCTCCTTAAGTGCTTCTAATAGGATGAAATGAGAAGAAGGATTTTATTGTACGTAAGTTTCAGGAAAAGATGATTCTTCTAGTAATATAAAAATACAGGAGAGTTTAAAATCACAGCATAAAAGGAGTTTCTTATTCTACAATGACTGAAATTCTATTCCGTGCCAATTTTCCCATACATAGGTTAGAACATGAAAATATATGTGATATTTATGTATCTAGAGAAAACATAATTTTTACAGGGACATAAATGGGCATTTGGCACCAAAATACCAGTCTGATCACTCATTTGTAAGGCAGGTCACTTGATTTCTCAAGAGACTACTCTCTTAAGTGTCATGGTCATTTATTTTTTTCTCTTTAAGTACTGACAATAGAAGTGAGGATTTACTAGATATGCAAAGTGTGGTAATTAAATGGTTCCTTTTGATCAGTAACATCATAGCTCCTAAAACAACTTGTACAAGGTGACCAAGTGTCTCTGAAAATAGCCCAGGTACATAAAAATTCTGTCATTGACTTCCTGTAGGAAAAAAACAACAACAACAATCTATGAAGTCTCTATCTTCTCTCTTCTACAGTGACTGGCACACACATATAAAAACAAAATAAAACGTTGTTGAGTGACTGTAAAAATTCGCGAGGTAATTAAAATCACTGGTAAAGTTATTTTCATACCTATCAGCTGCTCATTACTACCTTCAGGAGATCAATCTTGCAGTCTGGTGGTAGATATGAGATACTTGTATAGCTTAAGAATAACAAAGTAAGAAAACATTTCTTAATTTTTAGATCATATTCTGAAATAAAACAGATGCAACATCCAACACATAGCTGGACACATAACAAGATGCTCAATACGTGTTAATAAATTGACCGATAAAGCAATTTACCAATCATTAACAACGTTTCAAAATTTCTCAGCTCCAACCTTTTTCTTGGAACTGTGAGGACTGGAAAACGCATAATCCATTTCTTCAGGACAACCAAAGTCCTGTTCAGTAAGGGAATGCTATGCAGTTAGATAACAATGGAGTTTTAAGCAGGGGAATGTCATAATCAGGTATGTATTTGTAAAAGGAATGCAGAGAATTATTGGAAAGAGGTGAGGCCAGAGGCAAAGCAACATGATAAGCGTCTATTCAGGATGAAAGGGACCCCAGACTAAAGGGTGGCAGCACTATTGCAGAGGAGCAAAGGGTCGTAGAGAAAATAAGGAGCCAGAAGGATGGGAAGACAAAACATTTAGGAAAACTGCCAGGAAATGCAATCAGCAATGGGTCCCATTTATCTAGCTTAGGTACCAACATGGAGGAAGGTATCCTTGACCAAGGAAGAAAAAATAAAGGAAGATATTTCAGGGGATATAAGAATGAGGCATTTTTGAGATATTAAAATTGAAATGCCAAAAGACAGGTGCTGAATGTAGGTCTAGTGCTCAGAAGGTATCGTCATCCAAGATATGGGGAGATAGGAGCGGTGGCAGATGAGGTGAGGCCACCAAGGTATGTGGGGTTGCAGGAGAGGAGCCCCAAGGATAGGGAAGACCAATGTTTGAAAGACACAGCGAAGACGGGGAGTTTGTAAAAGATAAAAAAGACTGGAAAGGTATGAGCTGAGAAGGGTAGAATCAGAAGAGCTGGTGCCATGGAGGCTGAAATTAGAAAGGTGTGAACGGAGAAGGGGAGAATCAGAAGAGGTTGGTGGCATGGAGGCTGAAATACAAGAGAGTATCAGGAGGACACGGTCCATGGTGTTGAATGATGAGAACAAGTTACTTAAGAATAAAAAACTGAAAACGATCCTTTGGATTAGCAGCTAAGAGTTCACTAAGTGCCTTGATTCAAGCAGACTCAAGTGGAGGCCTGAGGACAGAAATCAAATTGCGTTTGGTTTGAAGAGTGAAAGGGAGGTAAGGAAAGCATGAGTCATTTTTTAAAAACCTGATGCAGAAAGAAGGAAGATGTAGAAAAATGTTCTAGATTATGGTTCAGTAAACTCTGCTTTTGCATGTAAAGGTAAGAAAGCAATTTTCAACAGTGCATTGATCGGATGTAGAAATGCAATTGGTTTGTATCTGTCAACATTTTATATTGCAATCTTGCTAAATGCATGTGTTAGTTCTTGTAGTTTTTTGTATCCCTGAAAAATTTCTAGATAGATGATCATACTATCTTAGAACAAAGAATTTTGCTTCTCTCTTATTAATATATATGACTTTTATTCCTTTTTTCTCCATGTTATATTGGCTAGGACGTGTGTTACATTACCTTGTTCCTGAACTTGGAGGGAAATCATTCTGCTTTCACCATTAAGTACAATGTTAATCGTAAGTTATTTCTAGATGAACTTTTTCAAGTTAAGAAAATTGCCTTTTATTCCTAATTGAATACAATTTTTTAAAAAAATCAATGCAATTCACCATATTAACACATGAAAAAAATCATGTCAATGGATAAATAAAGTGCATATGACACCCAATTATGCACTCAACACAGGAACACCAGCATTTATAAAGCAACTACTAAATAAAATTTAAAAAGATATTGACTCTAACACTATTATAGCAGGGGACTTAAAACCCCACTGACAGGTCTAGATAAGTCATTGAGGCAAAAAAATCAACAATGAAATCCAGAACCTAAACCTGACACTCGACCAAATGGACTTAATAGATACGTATATATTACTCCATCCAAAAACCACAGAATATACATTCTACTTATCACCACATGGAACATACTCCAAGATTTATCACATCCTTGGTCATAAATCAAGCATAAACACATTCCATAAGGTTGAAATCTTGCCATGAACATTCTCAGACCACAGCAGAATAAAAATAAATATCAACACCAACAACATTTCCCCAAAGCCCACAAGGACATGGACACTAAACATCATGATGCTGAACAACTACTGGGTCAACACTGAAATCAAAGCAAAAATTAAAGGATTCCTGGAAACAAATGAAAATGAAGAAACATCTTACCAAAACCTCTGGGATGCCCTGGAAACAGTTCTAAGAGGGGAATTTATATCTCTATGAGTACACATCAAGAAAATGAAAAAATCACAAGTGGAGAGCCTAACAAATCACCTAAGGGAGCTGGAAAGAGAAGACCACCAAAACCCCAACTTTAGCAGAAGAATTCAAATCACAAAAATAAGAGCCCAAATATGGGACATAAAAGATAAAGATATCATAGAAAACATCAACGAAACAAAAAACTGGTTCTTTGAAAGAATTAACAAGATTGATGGACCCCTAGCCAGAATGACCAAGAAAAAGAGAGAAAAAGCCCAAATAAACACAATCAGAAATACAAAAGATCAAATCACAACTGACCCCGAAGAAATACAAAAGATTGTCAGAGAGTACTATGTATACCTGTATGGAAACAAACTTGATCACCTAAATGAAATGGAGGACTTTCTGACATCACACAACCTCCCCAGTTGAAAAAAGAAGACATTGAGACACTAAATAGACCAATAACAACCCAGGAAATTGACTCTGTCATAAGAAAACTACCTACAAAAAAAGCCCTGGACTGGATGACTTTCCAGCAGAATTCTACAAAATGTACAAGGAGGAACTGATACCAATCCTGTTGAAAGTATTCCAGGCAATTGAGAAAGATGGAATTCTCCCCAAATCATTTTACGAAGCTAACATCACACTGATGCCTAATCCGAGTAAAGATCCAACAAAAAAAGAGAATTATAGGCCAATATCCCTTATGAACATAGATGCAAAAATCCTCAATAAGACTCTAGCAAATCGGATCCAAAAACACATCTCAAAAATCATCCACTATGACCCAGTAGGCTTCATCCTCAGGATGCAGTGCTGGCTCAACATTTGCAAGACCGTAAACGTCATTAAATACATCAACAGATGTAAAAACAAGAACCACATGATTACCTCATTAGATGCAGGAAAAGCTTTTGATAAAATCCAGCATCCGTTTTTGATAAAAACCCTCAAACTGAGGTATAGAAGGAACATACCTCAAAATAGTAAGTAACATCTATGATAAACCCACAGCTAACATATTGTTAAATGGACAGAAACTGCAAACATTTACCCTGAAAACTGAAACAAGACAAGGCTGCCCACTCTCACCCCTCTTGTTCAACATTGTGTTGGAAGTCCTAGCTTGGGCAATTAGACAAGAGAAGAAAATCAGGGGTATCCAAATAGGAAAAGAGGAAGTCAAGTTATCCCTCTCTGCTGATGATATGATCCTATACCTTGAAAATCCAAGAGAATCTGTCAAAAACCTGCTTGCACTGATAAAGGACTTTGGCAATGTCTCAGGGTACAAAATAAATGTGCAAAAGACAGTTGCATACCTATACACCAACAACAAGCAGGCAGAGAATCAAAATAAAAGCATAATCCCATTCACAATAGCCACAAAAAAATGAAATACCTCAGCATCTTCCTAACCAGAGAAGTGAAAGACCTTTACAATGTGAACTACAAAACACTGATCAAAGAAATCCAAGGAGACACAAGCAAATGGAAAATTATTCCATTCTCATGGATAGGAAGAATCAACATTGTTAAAATGTCCATCCTACCAAAAGCAATCTATAGATTCAGTGCAATACCCATTAAATTACCAACATCATTCTTCTCAGACCTGGAAATGACAATACAGAAATTCATATGGAAACATAAATGACCATGAACAGCCAAAACTATCCTTAGTAAAAGAAACAAAGCAGAAAGTATCACACTTCCAGACTTCAAACTTTACTATAAGACTCCAGTAATCAAAACACCCCAGTACAGGTACAAGAACAGGCATATAGTCCAATGGAACAGGTTAGAAATTCCGGAAGCAAAGCTTCAATTCCTCAACCAATTCATCTTTGTCAAAGCCTCCAACAACAACCACTGGGGAAAGGAGAACCTATTCAGTAAATGGTGCTGGGAAAACTGGCTGACCACATGCAGAAGATTGAAACAGGACCCCTACCTGTCACCATACACAAAAATTAACTCTAAATGGATCAAAGACCTAAACATAAAACCTCAAACTATAAAAATCTTAGAAAACGCAGGAGACACCCTTATGGTAATTGGTGCTAGCAACCAATTCCTATTCAGAACACTAAAGGCCAATACCTTAAGAAATAAGATAGACAAGTGGGACCTCATCAAACTAACGAGTTTCTGCAAAGCAAAAGAAACCATCAAGAGAGCAGGAGGACAGCCTACAGAATGGGAAAAAATATTTGCCAACTGTATCTCTGACAAAGGCCTAACATCTAGGATCTACAAGGAACTCAAATGCACCGAAAGGAAAAAAACCAAACAGCCCCATTAAAAAAGAGAGCAAAAGACATGAATAGACATTTCTCAAAAGAAGATATATGGGCAGCCTACAGACACATGAAAAAGTGCTCAGCCTCACTCATCATCAGAGAAATGCAAATCAAAACCACATTGAAATACCACCTAACCCCAGTAAGAATGGCCATCATTAATAAAACAAACAATAGATGCTGGCAAGGATGCAGAGAAAAGGGAACGCTTCTATACTGCTGTGGGAATGCAAACTAGTGCAACCTCTCTGGAAGACAGTATGGCAATTTCTGAAAGAACTAGAAATTGACCTTCCATATGATCCAGCAATTCCCCTATTGGGAATATACACAGAGGAACTCAAATCATTCTACAAAAAGATACTTGCACACGTATGTTTGTTGCAGCTCTATTCACAATAGCACAAACATGGAACCAACCATGCTGTCCATTGAAGCTGGACTGGATAAAAAAAAATGTGGTACATATACGCAATGGAATATTATGCAGCCATAAAGAGAACAAATATATGGACTTTGCAGCAACTTGGATGTACTTGGAATCAATCATACTCAGTGATCTATCACAGAAACAATGAACAGAGTACCATGTCCTCACTCATAAGTGGACCTTGAAAAATTATAATACTATAAGAAAGCAATTGGCAGCCATAAAGAAGGACAAATATATGGGCTTTGCAACAACTTGGATGGATTTGGGGTCGATCGTACTCAGTGATTTATCACAGAAACAAAGAGCAGAGTACCATATGTTCTCACTCATAAGCGGACCTTGAGCAATTATAATACTATAAGAAAGTGATTGGCAGTAATGGGAAACTGTCGGGGGGGCATACCTCATCCACAAGGGTACCTGCATAATCAATGTTTGTATACCTAACCCTGAATTGTACCCCCACATCATTATAATAAAAGAAAAGAATGTTAAAGATGGAGGATCTTAGTCCCTTTTGGGTTGTAGGTTTTCTTCCAAGAAGTCTAATGCAATTCTGATGGGTCTTCCTTGGTAAATTGTCTGTCCCTTCTCTTTAGCTGCCTTTAGGATTTTTTTCTTTCATGCTCACCTTGGTCAGATGGAGTACTGAGTGCCTTGGGGGAGGGTCTTCTCATGTGATACCTCACAAGAATTCTCTGAATCTCTAGCATCTGCATGGCACCTCTCTAGTGAGATGGGGAAGCTTTCTCGGATGACATCGTGGAAGTCTTGTTTCAGGGTGTTCTCAGTTTTTCCTGCTCTGTCAGGGATGCCAGTCAACAGCAGATTTGGTCTCTTTATATAATCCCAAACCTCTTATAGGTTTTACTCATTATTTCCAAGTCTTTTCTCCTTGTTTTTGTCAAACTGGGTTAGTCCAATAGTTCGATCCTCAAACTCTGAGATTCTCTCCTCTGCCAGGTCAATTCTGCTGTTGAGGCTAACTATTGTGTTTTGAAATTCCAGGAGACAATTCTTCATTTCCACAAGTTCAATTTGGTCCTTTTTTAATAATAGCCAGCTCTGTTTTCACTTCTGGCATTTTTTCATGGCCTGAATGATTTGTGTATCCATTTTTTTGTGGATCTTGTTGTGTGTCTTTGCCACCCACACTCTGAATTCTATGTCTGTCATCAGGGGCAGGTTGTTTTGGATGGGGTCCATTGCTTGGGATCTGGGAAGCTCTTTTGTGTATGTTGACTCTAAGACTTTGGGAATTTCTGGTGGATTTTGCTGGTTCTTTTTATCTGTGAGGGCAGACTCTTCTCTTTTTACTTTTTTTTTATTAGATAAGATTGCTACTGTTGGGGCGACCTCTTTTTTTTTTTTACCCGATCCCCTTCCTCTGGTCTGCCCTTTGGTGGGCAGTGGTGGCAGGAAGGGTAGTGAACTGGGGGGAAGCCATATGGTACTGCTTTACCAGTGCAGCCAGTCAAGGTTGGGGCAAGTCCTCTATTTCAGAGACTTTCCCCTCCCTCTGGCACAGGCCTCTGGGGTCCTGGCTGTCCAGGAACTCCAACAGTCTCCTCCCCAGACCACTCATCTTGTCAGCAGGATTGGCAGGTAGCCAGGCCAGCCCTGAAACTCTACTCTGGCTCATGGCCTCCTTCCCCCTTTCATCCAGGGGAAGGAGGGCAGCTGCAGAGAGTTGTTATTTATCCATCAGTCCACAGGTGGGCTGGGCCACCACCACACCACACTGTGCAGAGGTATTCTGTGCCTCTTGGTGCCCACCTTGCTCTGTGGGAGGGGCGATTGCAACAGTGGCTGTACCCTGGAGGCCCTATAGGACAGGATGATAACCCGCTCCTCCACAGAGCACGAGAGATGAACGTAGGTCTGAGTAGATGCCAAACCTCAGCAGCACCCCACTAACTGGTCCACCCTCCCAACCAAGCAAAAGCTCAGAATAGGAAGATGAAAGCAGGATCATCAGGGGCAGTGTTGGCAGGAACGGAAAAGTCGCCACAGCAACTGTCATTCATGAAAATAAGATCCTGATTCTAGTGGCCTTGTGTACAGAAGAGGCAAGCCTGGTGCCAGTATTTGCTTGTTAATTAGGAATTCTTGTAAGGGCACACTGAAGAAGTGCACCAGCAAATACTTAAAGATTATACAAGCAAAGAGAGCCTAAATGATCTGTCAAAAAAAAAAAAAAAAGAGTCACTGTTGGTTACCGATAAGGAAAAGATTTGAGGAGATAATGCTTCTTCATATCAATCTGCAGATACCTTGCTCATAAGCCTCTGGCAAAGGTTGTACCTCTCTCCTGACAACTTCACATTCACACACATTATCTTCCTTGCCATTTCAGGGGATCTATAGAATCCCCCAAAACTCCCCCTCCACCACGGGATCTGGGTTTAGACGCAGAACTTCTGTTCTTCCAGTACACAAAATGACTTAAGCTTACAGATTGCCCTCGGGAAGCTCACTGTTTAGCATCTCAGTATGTTTTGCTTTTTTCAGTCTCTGCTCTCATTTATGCTTAAGAGATAAATTTTACACATTGTTCCCTTACTTGTAATAATAAACCAATGAGAGAACATAAGAAAAACCTTTCTTCTAGCTTACTGTGCCCAGTTTTCTAATGGTACATTAGCCGACAGTAATAATAGCTCAGCACTCTCACAGTCGGGATTAGCTTTCATCTTAAAACTAATTACCACATTACAAAGGAATAGATGAATGTAAGAACAAAGACAGTAGGCATGCTGAGCCCCATCACACTACGCACAAGAAAGGGGCACAGAAATTTAACAGAGAGAATTGCTAAAGACAAAGCTTTCAACGTAGCAATAAGGTGTGCAAAACGTTCACTAAGGTAAGAAGCTTTACACTAACTTGTTATGATCTCTCATTAAAAATGTGACTTATTGTCACTCACGATATGCACTTGTTAAGAATGCATTAATATCTAAACTACATAACTAAAGGGAAAAAAACCCACTAATAACTAACATTGATCCTAGAACAACATGCCTAATTTCTCAAGTTTTGTTTCGTTGTGTTTGTTTGCAAGGGCCGCCTGAGTATTCAAAGAAATGGACACTCGTACAGGAATGATAGTGGAAGACTGTAGATCAAATCTGGTAGGAATTTTTAAATAGAATTGCTTGCCACCAGCCTACCCCTTCACCCCCCCCAAATTATAATTTTTGTCTGCAGGCCCAGGAGGCAATGCCTCCTGACAGTTCCTCAGGAGATTCTAAGAGCAGCCAGAGTCGAGATCCCATTGAAGACTCTCTGTATTGACTTTGGACTTAAATGCGTCATTTTGACAGCTTCTCTGATAGGAGTCAGTTGATTGTCCTTTAAGAAAACTGGTGGCCGGGCTTGATGGTTCAGCCTGTAGTCAAAGCACTTTGGGAGGCTGAGGCAAGTGGATTGCCTGAGCCTAGAGATTCAAGACCAGGCCCGGCAACTTGGTGAGACCTCATCTCTACAATAAAAAATCAAAAATTATATGGGCGTGGTAGTGCGTGCCTGTAGTTCCAGCCACTTGGAAGGCTGAGGTGGAAGGATCGCCAGAGCCTAGCAGGCCGATGTTGGGGTGACTGTGAGCATGCCACTGCTCTCTAGCCTGGGCAACAGAGTGAGACTCTGACTCCAAAAAAAAAAAAAAAGGAAGAAAAGAAAAATGGTGAAAGTTAAATCTAACACTCCCAGTTTTCACAGTAGTTTGAATACAAAATGATTATTCTGTGCCATCTTATAACCATGTCCTGCTATAAAGGCTATTTTTAAAATAAATTATATAGTTTAGGGCATATATGAGAAAACCAAATTATCTGCAGATAAACAATGTTTAATCTATTTGAGGAAAGCCTAAAATCTTATCTGAAAATGGGCTAGATTTTGCATATGAAGGGTGACTTATTAATTAGTTGATATCCTAACAACTCTGTCAGTTTTCTCCAGCACAATACACCCTTCCCTTCCCTGGTTTGAGTCTATCTACCTATGCTCTGATAAATTCTTACCATATGATCTGGTTTTCTATCATTTTTTATGATGCATGTTCCCCTTTACATTAAAAAATTTACCTTCAGTCTTTATTCATTATTTATTTTCTTTGAACTCGATTTCCTGATTGCATTTTACCTGCCTTTCTTCTCAACAATGTCAACTGGCATTGTTTGAGTTTTTCTTTATAGAATCTGTCTCAAAAACATCCTAGGAGTTAGAGTCAAGCATCTGTTTTTATGTACTTGATGTCTATTAAAATAAGTCAATTCTTTTGATTTGTGAAGGCCAAAGGAGTCTATGCTTTTGAGTTATTCAATGACTTTCTCAAATGAAAAATAAAGGTTTAAATCAGAAAGAAGCTATTATTCTCCAGAGTGGCAGTTATCAAACCAATAGTTTATAGTCCATGATTTATGACATTGATAACAGCTATAGTTGAAGTGTCTCCATCACTAATAAAGGAGGTAGAAAAAGCATCAGATTGGGAATAGTTTGATTTGATTTCAAATTCTAGTCAGTTGAAGGAAGAAGATCTGGAGTCAAACTATATTTCTTCTTGCAGTAACTTTGATCAAGTTAACCTTCTCTGAGTCTGTTGAGTATAATAGCAATCTCATCTCACGAGAATGTTGTGAAAGTAACTCAATGAGATAATAGAAACAGAATGTGATCTCACTAGGTGTTTGGGCTTATTGTAAAGCATGTAATCTTCTTTGGCAAATATAAAATAGCAAAAAGCAAATAGCTTTGTAGTCAAGATGCCTGAACAGCTATGTGTCTTCTGACAAGTTACTTAACTTCTCTATTTTCTCTGTCATGAAGATTAAATAAAAGAATTGTATATGTAACTGACCATTTTCCCTAGTCTTAACAGCATATGGGAATGACAGCAGTAAAATTAAGAGTACATTTCGTCACCATCTCTGCCTACCTGTTTGCTCCTTTCAGCATCTACCCTTTTGGGGGCAGAG
The DNA here is from genome assembly GCA_963574415.1 of Tarsius wallacei. NCBI lineage: Eukaryota > Metazoa > Chordata > Mammalia > Primates > Tarsiidae > Tarsius > Tarsius wallacei. The sequence continues at coordinate 24,198 of CAUYQG010143383.1, read as the reverse complement.
AGAGTGACACTTAGCAAGACTGCCATCTGTTCCTCCACATTCCCTAGCCCAGTCACAGTTCCTCAAGGCCATGAGACTTCTTCCCAGTATTGAGTTGTGAGCAGAAACAGCATGTTTGTTACGACAACCTCGCTTCTCTTGACTAATACACCCATCTCCTTGCCCAACGACATTCCAGAAGCAGAAATGCTAATAAATCGATCCAGTCAGTTAACATAGGAGGGACACCCAGCAGAGTCTACTGCTGTTTCTGAAGTATCTGCTGCCTCACCTGCTGGGTACTTGCATTTCCACTGTCTTGTCTGATGATGATTCAAGGTGTGACTTCCCCCCATTTCATGTTACACTGGATTAGAAGACTGTCACAGTCAGGTTGCTGGTGCTGTTATCTTACTGAGTTTTAGTGGAAATGCTCTTTGATTGCTTGCATTCTCTCCCTGGTTGAGACAGGATCCACGAGCAGGGCATAGTTCCAAGGGACACAGAATTACTGAGAACTGAAGGACTCAGGATCTCATCTTTCTTCTGATGACTAGGGTTTTCCTATTGGATGGCACATGCTATCCAATTCTTTCTCTCCTTGAGGTGAGTTATTTTCCAAGGGATTTATCAACACCTTTATGAACATAGATTTGCCCAGATCTATTCAGACTTGCCTGAACTGCTGAAATGGATGAGCATAGCCTCACTGAGCTGTTCACTGGTGTGAATGTGTGTGTGTGCGTGAGTGCCTGTGTGTAAAAGCACCCAGTGGAGCACTGAGAAACAGGCGCTCCATGAAGGGTGATGCCACTGGTGGGAATGGTGGTCAAGGTGGTCACAGCAGCCTGCATGGGAAGCTCCCTTTTCTCGTTTCTAAGATTTAAAAATTCCCTTTCCTCTTCTCCTAGGCTTCTCTATGTTCTCTCCTTTTGATTTATTATTGTTGGAGTTTGATTAACTTTCAGTTTTACGTGGAGCGGTGCAGCCTTCCTGGCTGCTGGGTTGGATTTATTTTTATATCTGATAGAAACCAAGTCAAAAAAGATGGTCTCAGAATGTCTCACATCCGGCCCAATTCATCCATTACAATTTTAAGCTTTGTTCTTTTAAAATATTGATAAACACAATTGCTAATGAATTTTCCTTCAATTTCATTAGATCTGAATCTCTAGACTTTCTAAATTTCGTGAATCATGGGAGTTTCCTAAGGAAAATGGGAGCTGTTGATGCTATAAGGATTGTAAAGGGGCTTTGATTTTTCTTTCAAGGTACTCTTCAAGGGGAGTATGTGTGTCAAACATTCACTCAGTTGGTGTATTGCTATTAAGAGTAGATTGTTTCATTTCCTTTAGACAATACTAAAGGGAATTTTTTTCCTATTGCTTTTAAGTGATAAAGATCTAAAGATAATAGACCTTAGTATAATAAGCATTTGGGTGTTACTTTTTCCGCTATTAAGAGAATAAACAACCTCATTTACAAACTGCTATTAAGTCAAATTATTAATCCCAATGAAATTTGAAACTCAGTAACAATAATAATTGATGTAATGTTACTTTTCCTAATATTTTCTGAGCTTCTTTACTAACTGGAAATTTTATTACAAAATGAAAGCCTAAATAATAACATTTTTGAGCTGGAGAAAACTTATTTAACTATATATATAAAATAATGAATAACAAAAAACACACACATGCATACACACACGCACACACTCACATGCTGAGACACTGAGAGTTTACATTATTTATTCAAAGACACTGTCTTAATCCATTCATAATGCTACAAGAAAAATACCCTGAACCGAGTGGCCTCAGCAACATCTATTTCTGAAGGTTGGGAAGCCCAAGGTGTCAAGGCTCCAACAGATTCGATGTCTAATAAGGGCTCGCATCCTGATTCACAGACTGCTATCTTCTTGATGTGACCTCACATGGCAGAAAGAGCTCAAGAGCTCCTCGGAGTCACTTTTATATGGGCACTAATCCTGTTCATGAGGGCTCCACTCTCCCAATCTCGTCACCTTCCAGTGGCCCAACCCCTTAATATCATCACTTTGGGGATTAAGATTTCAATGTGTGAATTTTGGGAGGACACAAACATTCCATCTATTGTGGAAACAAAGTTAGGTAATGAAAGATCTCATTACATATATTTCCTATTTATTGGTATAAAAAGAGTTCCTTATAGTAGGCACTGATTATGTCATAAATATTTATATTCAGGAAAAATGTAAGCAAGAATTTTGCTAACATTGCACACGTATTATTAATACAAATTCTGACAATTAAATTCACAAACTCATCCTAGAAAAGGTGCTCCATCCCTCATTGTTGAATATCACTACGGTCACCTGGGAAGTACTCCCCTTGGGGAGGCAGGCACCAACACCAGTACTTAGATTACCTGTCAAAGCAATTTTGAACCTCTTTTTCTGGAATGGTCATCAGAGCTGTTGTCACAAGAATGCCAGAGTTTGAATTAGAGCAATATACAAACATTAAATTTCTTGTTAAACTTGGCAAGAGTGGAAGTGACATTAGGGACATGTTAGTCCAAGCTTATGGGGATAATGCCATGAAGAAAATGGCAGTGTACAAATGCATTAAACGTTTTTCTGAGGGGAGAGAAAGCAACACTGATGAAGAGCAGTCAGGATGACCAATAATGAGAAGTGACAAAAATATTGCAAAAATTTGTCGAATTGTGTGTCAAAATTGTTGACTTCTGTGTTCTCACATAGAAGCACAGCAGACCAAATAAATATCAATAGAAAAACAGTTAGAAAAATCTTAGCTGAAAATGTTGGCATGAGAAAAGTGTGTGCAAAAATGGTCCCAGAGGAGCTCTTGCATCACGAGCTCTTGCATCCAGCTCACATGACACTCTGGGCGGGGTGGTGGTGGTGGAGAGTTTAACCAGTAAACAAATAACTGTATGGGAACACCCTCTCTAATCACCTGATCCAGTGACTTTTTTCTTTACCTGAAGATAAAGGAAATATAGAAAGAAGACATTTTGATGACATTTAGGACATCAAGGATAATACAACGACAGCTCTGATGGCCATTCCAGAAAAACAGTTCCAAAATTGCTTTGATGGGTGGACTAGGCACTGGTATCAATGCATAGCCTCCCAAGAGGAGTACTTAGAAGGTGACTGTAGTGATAGTCAGCAATGAGGTATGCAGCACTTTTTCTAGGATGAGTTTGGAAACTTAATTGTCACACCTCATATATACCAAGTTCAATCTACTATTTTGCAGCCATTTTGTTACAGCTACAAAAAGCTCTTCCTGTTGCTAAAGATAAGTCAAGAAGGAAAGAGAGAGAAGATGAATGTTATAAAATAAAGTGCTGCCGGGCTCGGTGGCTCAGCCTGTAATCCCGCGCCTTGGGAGGCTGAGGTGAGTGGATCGCCTAAACCCGCAGGTTCGAGACCCGCCTGGGCAACTTGGCGAGACCTCATCTCTACAATAAATCAAAAAATCAACCGGGTGTGGTAGCGCGCGCCTGTAGTTCCAGCTACTCGGAAGGCAGAGGCGGAAGGATCGCCGAGCCCAGCAGGTTGAGGCTGCCGTGGCCGGGAGCGGCCACTGCACTCCAGTCTGGGCGACAGAGTGAGACTCCAACTCAAAAAAATAAAATAAAATAAAGTGCTAAAACCCACATTTATAAGAGGAGTACTGGTAACCTCCCACCTTTCCCTAAAAGACATCCTAGTTTTAGGAACCCCCAAGTGTCTCATACAAGTAATTTTATGAACTTGGTGTTTCACACTACCAAACCAATAACACTTAAATTCCAACTTCATGTCAACAAGTTGCACTTTTTACAGCAACGAAAGCATTGGGGTCCTTACCAAATGTGAATATTAAACTGAAACCTGAAATAATCCAAAACTAAGGCAAGTAAAAAGCTTTTAATAATATAAAGGTAAGACTGCAATTACTGTAACAAATGTGATGACATTTATCTGAGGACATTGTTCTGCAGGGATAGAGATCTGTGAATCTTCTCCTGAGCCCACAGCCCTAATGGAGTTGGGCGTTTCCCCAGTGTCCTATGAGTGATTTCATTCCAGAGTGCTGTGTTAGACACCTCCTGCACACCACTTCAGTTCTCTCAGCCTCTCTTCTTATTCCAGTCACTGCTGCAGCTTCAGTTGGGTCAGTCTGGGAACATCCTGACAGTTCTCCTTGTGTACATCTCACTCCCTGCCTTTCTGGAGCATCTCTGATGCCTTCAGGTACAGGGCGCCTGTGGATACAATACTTGTATCCATAAGAATTCAATCAGAGAAGCAGAACCACTGAAGGTTTGATTTATATTTGTTTCCAGGATATGACTTTGCACAATTGATGCTGGTTGCACTATCAGTGTAAGGCTGTAGTTTTTGTTTTTGTTTTAATTATTGTCTTTCTTCCCTACTAAGCTATAAGCTCAACAAAGGCAAGGTTTTGACGTGTTTTTAATAAATCCATTAAAGTATTCCCATCATCAAAAAAGGTATCATGCAAATGAATGTTTGTTAACTAAATACATTAAAATGATTAAAATTAAATTGATACATTCCTCTAAAGATCACAACTTATGATTAAAATAAACACTAACCAAGAAGGGGAAAAAACACTAGTTTCTCTAAGGATATAAAATATTTTTTTCCCTTAATATTTTACAAAATATTCTGAACAGAAGGCAACTGTGAAAATTTCTAGATTTTCAGAAGACACGTGTTCTTCTTAATAAAGAAATTAAAAACCCAACAGAAATAAATAATCCAAATGTTTAAGGCTATGTGTGCAAAAAAGAAAACCAGCTCTGGTTTTTCATGTGAACACATGTCAGACAGTGCCATAGAGAAAACACAAATGATACGCATAAAGCATCACTGGACTATCAGGGAGACCCAGAATTGTTTACACTGTCACACAAGATATTGTTCTAACTACTCTTCTTCCAGAAAGACAAACCAAATGTTAAATTTGGTTGAGAAGGAAATTGGAAACCATGATGTCATCAATAGGCTACCTCAATTGTTCTGATTTCAAGACAAGAGCTTAGGCACAGAGTAGCAGGCTGTTCTGGCCCACTCTTCAAACCCTGTGGTATTCGCAACAGAGAGGTGTGCTTGGTAAAAGAATATGTCCTCAGATAAGATCAGATCATCATTTCAGTCTTCTCTCATCTACCTGCTGGTCCATCCCCTCTGGATGATGAGGTAAGTATCATTATGTATTTGAAGAAACATATCCTTAATTTAGCATGATCTGGATAGTCTTACCAGTTTTTTTTTTCTTTTTTTTTGAGTCAGAGTCTTACTCTGTCACCCTGGCTAGAATGCAGTGGCAGGCTCACGGCTACTACAACCTCAACCTGCTGGGCTCAGGTGATCCTTCTGCCTCAGCCTTCTAAGTAACTGAAACCACAGGTGCATACCACTGTGCCCAGCTAATTTTTTGATTTATTGTAGAAATGAGGTCTCGCCCAAATTGCCCAGACTGGTCTTGAACCCCTGGGCTCAGGTAATCCTCTCGCTTTGGCCTCCCAAAGTGCTGGGATTATAGGTGTAAGCCACCATGCCTGGCTGTCTTACCATTTTTCTGGTTTTTAGGCTTATGCACAACCACTGGCTGAAAATTTCCTAGATAATGAAGAAGAAGGAGGAGAAGAAGAAGAAGAAAAATATATTTTATGTGTATTGAGCTCTTATTTGGTGCCAGGGACTTTGTGAAAATTTTAACATTTATTACTGTATAACGTTCTCTGTGTGAGGCAAGTATGTTACCATACCTGGTTTACAGATGACAGAGGTAAATTAGAGAGCTAAAGAAATTTGCCAAGGTCACGTGCTAAAAATCATGGAACAACAGAGATTCAAACACAAGCAGTCTGATCCACAGCCTTTTTCTCTTAAATGTTGATTTTTTTAATATTGAAAGTTTTTAAAATTAATCATTTTTATTATAGTCTAATGTGTGTATATATATACACACACACACACACACACACACACACATATAGTCTAATATAACAAATTTATATGCTAGCCATCTAGAATGAAAAGGTAGGTGTTAATCATACATAGAAAATTTTAGACCTCTATTTTTTCAAATACTTTTTGTGTCCCCTGATCTCTCTCTTCCCTTCTAGAAATCCCATTACATGTATTAGACCATTTGATATTATCCTATGATTTCCAATACTTTCATTTTCTAAAATCATTTTATATCTCTTCATCAGTTTAAACCATTTTTATTGACCTGTTTTTTAAATTCACTAATCTTTTTTCTGTAGTGACCAGTGTGCTATTAAACCTTTCTAATGTGATTTTTATTTCAAATATTATACTTTTCTGTTCTAAATTCCAAGGGTTTGGTTTGGTTTCGGTGTTCACTTGTGGTTAATCTACCTAACATCCTCTCATGCTTCTGTCTGTTTTATTTTATCAACAGTTGAGCTGGGAGTCAATTGTGCTGCATTTTAAGATATATTTGATTCACTTTTTTGGACTCAATTTGGCAGAGCTCTGGAGTTTAATAAGTGCAAGAATGTCACTAACTATATTCCTCCCTCCCTCAACCCTCATTGCATTCTCAGTAAAAATTCATACATACATAGCCTTAAACATTTGGTTAGAGAATTGTCAGATCTAGCAATTTGTTTAGAATTTGAGCCTCTTCCAGATGCCATTCTGTCTCACCAGAGCATATTGTCATCTAAGCCAAGGTGGCTGATGTATCCTTTTTCATGCTGAGTCACGGAGCCTGTAATAGGCCAGTGCCTCCATCCATTAGTACATAGACCAGGCACCTCCCCCTGCACCCCGGTGTGGGAGCAGACTTAACTCCCTGATCAAACGCGAAGGGCTCATTTCTTTCTGTAATTTAGCTTTTGAAGGCTTCTTTGTGTCTACTTTCTTGTCTGGTTTCACAGAAAATTGTAATTGTTATTTTGCTTGGGTTTTGTCCTTGTTGGTAGTATAGGAGCAAAGTTCGTTTGCATCCCACTACTTCCTAACTGAGAGTAGGAGTTTCCTCAGAAAGTTTCACAGCACTGCCCTCTCAGCAGCCCCTGCAGGTCGCTCTTTGTCAGAATTTGAGATTAAATTCCAGCCACTGCAGGTCTCTCTTGGTTGGAATTTGGGATTAAATTCCAACCACGGCAGGTCGTCCTTGGTTAGAATTTGAGGTTAAATCCGTCTGCCATCTCGAATGTCTGAGAATTGTGCCTGCAGTTCAGAACATGTCTAAGGCATTGTCATCAATAGGTACTAAAAACTTCCAAATATACTTTTTATCCTAGAACTAATTATGCCATAGATGAGACATCTGATTATCTTTCTACTCATATATTCTCAATCCTGTTTCAGAATGAATGCAAGATATTAATATAATATAATACCTAATAATAATATACTATAATATAATACCAGAACTTATAAGTCAAGCACTACACAAGTATTTTTAAAAAAATTATATAATCATTATAATAACATTGTCTTAGTATTGTTATGAGCATTTTTTTTACAGATGAGTAATTTTTAATAGATTGCAATTAACTGCCTTAAGGTCACGCAGAGCTCAGATTGTAACTCCAGTCAGTTTTAATCACCATGATTTTCTAACTCCAAAAACTCAGTAGGAAACTCAGTGGCGCTTCTCCCAGATGCCCTCTTCAGTCCCACAGGTTCGTCCTGCACTGCTGGGGCAATCTGCTATTGATGACTCATAGCTTTGTCTCTCTCTGGGCCCTCACTTGCCCTGGATTTTGCCCTCAGAAAGTGACCAAGAGCCAATGACTACCTTATCTTGATTCACTGCCTCTCTGAAGGGTTTCCTAGTCTGCAGCTCCTCCTAAGATTGGCTGAAGCCTCAAGTACAATTGTAGTCCTGGTCAGTTTCTCCTTCTGCCTAGTCCTGTTTCTTCACTCCTTCTGGGTATATCTCTGGAGAACACTCTTCCGTAAACTCTGCACAGCATCTGTTATGAACTGGATATTTGCATGCCTCCCAAATTCCTAAGTCAAAATCCTAAACCTCAGTGCAATGATGTTCAGAGATGGGGCCATTGGGAGGCATTTAAGTTTAGATAAGGTTATGAGGGTGGGGCTCCATGAGGGAATTAGTGCCCTTGTCAGAAGAGAGTTGCTCATGTTCTCTCTCCTCGCCATGTGAGGACACAGTGAGAAGTCAGCCAGGAAGAGGACCCTCACAAGAACCCAACCATGCTGACACTGATCTCAGACTTCCAACCTCCAGAACTGTGAGAGCATACATTTCTGTTGTTTAAGCCCCTCGGTCTATGGTATTTTGTTATGGCAGCTTGAGCAAGCCCACGCAGCACCTGTTTTCAGGTATCCCAAGCATATCCATAAATCTTGATTTTCTAAATAAAATAAACTATTAAGAATAGTAATAAAAGCAATACAGCTATGCCTTACATTAAACGAAACAGCAATCTAAAGGAACAACAGAAGTCTTTCTTAACCATTTAAAATTATATGAGCCAACCCCTTCCCCATGTCCTCCCTCTTGCTCTTTTATGACAAATTTATACTTTCATTTAAGAAGACTTTATGAGCCGGGCTCGGTGGCTCAGCCTGTAATCCCGTGCTTTGGGAGGCTGAGGTGAGTGGATTGCCTGAGCCTGAGGGTTCGAGACCTGCCGGGGCAACTTGGCGAGACCTCATCTCTACAATAAATCAAAAATCAGCTGGGCATGGTAGCACGCACCTGTAGTTCCAGCTACTTGGAAGGCTGAGGCGGAAGGATCGCCGGAGCCCAGCAGGTCGAGGCTGCGGTGGCCGGGAACGGCCACTGCACTCCAGTCTGGGTGACAGAGTGAGACTCCAACTCAAAAAAAAAAAAGAAGACTTTATGATATAATATTTCATACAAAAGAAATTACACAACTTGTATTTAGCTTATAAAGGAAAATAATAAAACAAACTCTTGTTAATCCACCACTCAACCTCAGAAATTTAATATCACCAATACCATTTTTTTTGAGTCAGAGTCCCACTGTGTTGCCCAGGCTCGAGTCCAGTGGCATGATCACAGATCATCACAGCCTCAACCTTCTGAGCTCATGTGATCCTTCTGCCTTAGCCCTCCAAGTAGCTGGGACTACAGGCATGCACCACCAGGCCCAGATAATTTTTTGACTTATTGTGGAGACGAGGTCTCGCCAAGTTGCCCAGGCTGGTCTCAAACCCCTGTGTTCAGGCAATCCTTTCGCCTTGGCCTCCCAAAGTGCTGGGATTATAGGTGTAAGCCATCATACCCGGCCACTAATATCATTGAAGTTATCTGTTTCTTCCTGACTCTATAGCCCGTTCTCTTCTAAGAGCAAACTACTGTCTTGAAGCGTGTGTTTACTGGCAGTCTTCTAGGGTTTCACTACAAAATCTACAATGTATTTTTCATTTTTGAAATTTCATAAAAATGTTCTATCACAACACAAATGGCTATCAGCATATGGTCACTAGAATGTATGCTTTTTAAGAGCAAGAACTTGTGTCTGTTTTGCTCACTGATACAAGCCAAGGACTGGGATGGGGCTGGCATGGGGGGTGGGGGAACTCAACAATATTCGTTCACTAAATGACTAATATTGTAACTCTTCTAAATAGTTTTGTCCTTCTCTTTATACCTGAAGGTGACAGTTAGGCTTAGCTGGTTGGACACAGGTGAGGTGCTACCTGGGGCTGGTTTACTATCTCCTTACCTAAGACCGCTGTTTCACTGGTGTATGCTCCTGTAAATAAACCCATTTCGGTAGTGGGAGTTTTCTACCTGCTTCTTTCTGCTGTTTGAATACGATTAGCACAGGCTAGAAATTATTCTTTAGTACAACAAATGCTGCCCGGTCATGGAAGCAGTAGTGTGGGCAAGAGTGCAGCTCTCTCCTCTCAGCTTCTCCCATGTGAGGCATACTCAACCCAACAGCATGGAGATTCAACAGCCTGGCCAGACATTAGAGTTTTTATTGCCTTATCATATCTGTGAGGGGGAACCCAAAGAATCTGGAATTTAGTTATAAAAAATATATATTTGTGCTTACTTGTTTAAACCTCAGTCACCTCCAAAGTCCTTTCCATTTGATGCAACCTACCTGTCAATTCTTCTTTTCCACTGCTCAAAACAGTTTTGAACTCATTCATTTGGATGCCTTTTAGGGTTTCTGCCGTTTTTTGTTTTACCTCTTCCACATCGGCAAAACATTTCCTTTGAGGACTTTTTTCATCCGGGGAAACAAAAAAAGTCACCCAGGGTGAGATCAGGAATAGGAAGGGTGGGGCATGGGAGTCATGCTGTTTTGGGTCAAAAACTGCTGAATGCTCAGTGTGGTGTGGGCAGGTGGGTTATCCTGGTGGAAGAACCAGTCACCTGTTTGCCACAACTTGGGACATTTCTTCCACAAATTGTGATGCAACCTTCTCAAAACTTACAGATAAAAACCAGTGGGTTCCTGGGACAATTAGCAGGGGAAGCCTATAGTACAAGGGACCCACCCTCCAAAAGATAATACCCATTTTTTGGGTCTCCCCTCATATACTATTTTTCTACATATTACCTTTGGCATAGTTTACACATTTTAAATATATTTACATGGCATCATTTCCTCATATGTTTTACTTGCTTTGAGAACGTCTCATCAGTTAGTTTTTTTGTGTTTCCTGTGTTTACTATAAATATATATATTTGTACATATATATATACATATTTTTTTTTCTTTGTTGCCATCATGAAATCTTTGCTGAAAGTCCTGTATGATCAAACTTCCAAGATACGGAATGCTACCAACATTTGCTAAAGACGTTTGGGTGCAATGTAGAATTATTTCATGAGAGAATAGTGTGGTGGTGGAGAGTAGGCAAATTTGGGATCACAGCCATCCTTTAACTGAATTAGAGGAGGCAAACTTGGGTGTTCCTACCATGCTACCAGGGGCTCTTATTCATTATTAAGGCATTCCTCTATACTCTGCTTTGCAAAACTGGAAATTCCCCGAGAAGTTGCCAAGAAAGCTAAATGTCATATAAAGGAAAAGAAAACTGAAACCAACTAGCACGATGTGTGGAAAAATAACCCAGGAAATTAAGAACTGTGCCATTTTCTAAAGGTTAACATGTGTCTGAAAGACTGAACAATGTTAGTTCTTGGACACAAACATGCATATTTCTTGTCCCCGGTGTTGCCTGTTCTTAGTTTATAATCAGTGCACATAACAATTACTGCTTGAGATGCTGTGGGATATAGAAAAGAACAATTTGTATAGTTCCTGCCCTTCAAGAGCCTGTAACTGAGTAGGAGGAATAAAATCAACACCCTTAAGCCACAAGACGAGGCAAGATGGTATTTAATTACCGAAAGTGCCCAATTATAAGGTACAGACTCTTAGTGCTGTAGAATTTACTGGGAAGGGGTACATTGGGGTGGGGCGCCCAGGGTTCCACTAATGTTCTGTTTCCTATGTGAGTTGTAGTTGGTTACAGAAGTGTTCTCTTTACGATTTGCTGTTATACTGCACACGTGCTTTATTCATTTTGGTTTGTATTATCATTCATAATAAAAATGTTAGATGAAAGAGATAGAAGGAGATAAGTATGGCCTGGAAAAACGGGGATTAAAAACAGGTGGAGGGCAACCCCTTCGGGTCCCCTCCCACTGTGGGAGCTTTTCTGTCCTCTCAATAAATCCTGCTTTCTCAAAAAAAAAAAACAGAACAAACAAACTGGTAGAGGAAACAGAACTTAAGGTGGGCCTTAGGACTGACACCAAGGAAAGAGCGTCAGTGGATAGGGGTGCAGACAGGCTGCAGGGAGGGAAGATGCCCACTGGAGTAGACCTGGAGTTTTGGGTGGGGGCTGGATGGGGGAGATGCAGTGGCTAAAATAAGGCTGGACAATTTGAGAGTCAGGGGTTGGGGGCTGAAGGAGGACCTTGAGATGGAGGTAGAAGAGCTTAGACTGTTGCAGTTGGACATTCATACATGGTGAGGTTTAAATGAGGCGACTCACCACCATGGACTTACTAAAAACAGCATGGCTATGGTGATGCCTCTAGGATGGAAGCTGGAGGGAGAAAGGGAAGCGAATGTGGAATGAGGCTACAAGGAGGGCATCCTCTCAGGGTTGCTGGAGAGGAAAGAGATGTGAGAAGCACCGTGGGGAGAAAGGCTCACGCCTGGGTTGCTGGCAGGAGGGAGACCAAGCATGACAAATGAACACAGGATGTTTCCATGTCCAGGAGAAAGATGGTGCCATGGCAGAGGGGTGGGTAGAAGTAGTTGGTTAAGAAGAGAAGGTCGTGTTGGCCTTTCAGATGTAGAATTTGAAGTAACCGTGACACCTAGGTGGTAGTTACATGGGAACAGAGCAAAGGCACATGGAGCAATTCTTTTTTTTTTTTTTTTTTAGTTTAACGAAGTCAACTTATTAACAGAAATATTTTGAGGAGTCCTGTTCACAGAAGGTGACCACGGTGACCTCCCTTCCTGCGGGTGCTGTCAGAGGGGATGGGGTGACGTCCTCAATCCGCCCAATCTTCATACCTGAGCGGGCGAGGACTCTGAGGGCTGACTGAGCCCCAGGTCCAGGGGTCTTGGTCCTGTTTCCCCCGTGGCCCAGAGTTTAATGTGTAGGGCTGTGATGCCCAGCTCCTTGCACCTCTGGGCCACATCCTGGGCAACCAACATGGCAGCGTATGGTGAGGACTCATCGCGGTCGGCCTTCACCTTCATGCCCCCTGTCATACATGGTCTCCTTGCCAGAAAGATCAGTGACGTGGACAAAGGTGTCATTAAAGGATGAGAAGATATGGCAGACGCCAAACACATTCTCTCCTTCAGCCACCTGTGGCCCACTTGTGGCCCAAGACCTGTTCTTCCTTCTTTTCCTTCCCCTTTCTTGGTGCCATTACTGCACGTCGTCTTCAGACTCTGCACCAGAAAGAGAACCATATGGAGCAATTCTGATGGGCATTTTCAGATGTGAAATACCACAACCACAACCCATCTTGTGTCGTATGTTGGACATCACCAAGTCCCTGAGCAACACTACTCTCACATCAAAGGCTAAAAATCAAGCCAATTCCCCCTCCTGGAATGTAGTAGCCAAACCACCAGGATTCTCTCATTACATTTCTGACAGTTCTAGAAATACCCAGCTTCAAAAGCAAGACCTGTTTATTTTATTGGGAGGAAAACAGCCATCCTAGCTGTTGGTGATTTCCATGCAAGACATTTTTAGTCATTTGAATTTGTGTCTTTGTAACAAGTTGGGAGAATTATGCTATAGAAATGGAAAGCTACAAAACTCAAAAGGCAGATAGAGTTAAGGAGGCAGATTTTGATTCAATAAAGAAAGAACTTTCTAAAAATGTGAACGACCCATAAATGGAAAAAAATCAAAGTACATTTCCTCTTCAGGAAATATTTTAGCAAAAGCTTGACTCTGTAGAGATTCTATATATAGAATTCTTGCTTTGAATCAGTGATTGGACTAAAAGACCTCCCCAGTCCTTTTAATATTTATTTTATTACTGTCATATATCAAGGCTAGGTGAGGAAATATTTGAATGAAACCAACAAATTTGTTCATTTATTCATCTAAGCAGGGATTGCTTTTTTTTTTGACTTTTTCTATGAGTCAGGCACTGAGTTGGGCACTGAGGATGCAACCTTGAAATAGACTCTGACCCTGTTCTCAACAGCCTTGCTGTGCCCTACAAGATAAGGTAGTGAACAGTGTGTTAACTACTGTCACAGAAGTAAACGTCTAGAACTCAGGGGTGCATTGCTCACTCTTGAGAACTCAAGGAAGACTTTGGGGAGTAAATAACAGAATCTGAAACATCAACTATTACACCAAACCAGTGTGCTGAAGACAGAAGAGGCTAAAGTCACTTCCATCAATCTACTCACCCAGGATCCACTATCTGAGCACAAGAATTCTACAGAAAAGTCCCTTGGCAGAAAATAGAGTCTGGTGGCAAGACTTTTAATATAACAGAATGAGCTACCATCTCAAAAATGTGGTTGGCTTTCTAGAAAGCCTAAATCCATTTGAGACCAAAATATTTTAAAACGTAAGTAAAATCCTAATGTTGTGGAATAATACTGTAAAGTATTTTTAAATAAGATAGTCTAAGCCTCTTCTACACTAAAGGTTAGAGTGGAGATGGGAAACAAGATTGTTAAGACGTCAATGACAGTGTCTTAGAAAAAGGCGCCAGATCCAACTTCCCTGTACCTCTCCCTCAGTAATTAGACCCTAAGGGAGTGGGAAGCAATTGAATCCCTAGATAGGGTCAGGATAAGAAGACTAAATGAAAACTCTGTTCTGTATCTCAGGTCAGTGCTTCAAAGATTTTTATGTGTATAAAAACCACCTGAGGGTTGTTGAAATGCACTTTTGATTGAATCGGTCTGGAAGGGGGCCCAAGATTCTGTACTTCTAGCAAGTTCCCGTGTTCCCAGGGCACCTACCTCATCGATGGTCTACACTTTGAATAGCAAGGCCACAGAGAATTCTTGATGGCCACAATGTCCCCAGGAATTCCCTCCACTATCATGGGGCAGACACAGCAATAGATGTGGTCATGCCAGTGGGTATGGGCAGCTGGAGCCTGAGGTGGTCATACTGAGTCTCCTGAAGGTCAACAGCAGTGGATGAGAGGAATTACTTTTCTTATGCCCTAGAAAAGGGAGCAGAAACTAGCTAGAGAGTTTGAAAGGAGCTCAAGGTCATAACAAGGGCACGTTACAATAAAGGGAAAGCAACGGGGACTACCCCACTGTAGTGCAGGTAGGAACAGAAATGCCTCTGCAGATGCCAGCATGGAGGTCTGTGCATGTCTCCAAGAAAAAACAATTTGGAGGACAGATGACAATCATGGCCAGTCTCCCTTCCATTATCCCCTCTGAAACCAATATGGAAGACATTTCTGTGGAAGCTGATATGGAGGACAGATGACTATCATGGCTAGCCACCCTTCCATTACCTCTATCTGAAACCAATATGGAAGACATCTCTGTGGAAGCCAACATGAAGGACAGATAACCATCGTGGCCAGCCACACTTCCATTGCCCCAACTGAAACCAATATGGAGGACATCTCTGTGAAAACCAGTATGAAGGACAGATGACAATCATGGGCCAGCCACCCTTCCATTAATCCCATCTGAAACCAATATGGACGATATCGCTGTGGAAGCGAGTATGGAGGACAGACAGCGATAATGTTGCTAGCTACCCTTCCATTACTCCCATCTGAAAATGTAATATTGTAAGTGCCCAGAAATTAAATTCTACATTAGAGAAAAGGACAGACAACTCTAATGACTGAGCTTACTCAGAATCTCAGAATTGACAAGATTATTTTGCTTGCTACTGGGAAAAAATATGCATATTTTTTTGAGTCAGGGTCTCATTCTCCCACCCAGGCTGAAGTGCAGTGGCACCATAACTGCTTACTATATATAGCCTTGACCTTCTGGGTGCAGGTGATCCTCCCTACTCAACCTTCCAAGCAGCTGAAACTACAGGTAGGTGCCACCACACCTGGCTTGTGTGTGTGTGTGTGTGTGTGTGTGTGTGTGTGTGTTTGTGTGTGTGTGAGTGTAAATGAGGTCTCACTATGTTTCCCAGGCTGGTCTTGAACTTCTGAACTTCTGGGCTTGAATGAACCTCCCGCCTTGGCCTACCAAAGTGCTGGGATTACAGGCATGAGCCACTACGCCCGGCCAAGAAGACCTTAAGATAGAAACTAAATTGTCACAGAAAAATAAAATTATTTTCTTAAATGCTCACTCATATTTATGACCTGAGAAATTTATACTCACTACATCATGTGTCTAAGAAATTTGATAGTTAATGCTCCCAAATAACATTTTAAATAAAAATTAAAACTATCAGTAAACTGTAGGTTTATCTTGAGGGAAGAACTAATGTCTTATAGAGTTTTGTGTTCTATGTTGGTCATAGGACAGTCTTTTAGAGGCTGAAGGATTCAAAGCTGTTTCATCTTCTACTGAAAAGTAAAAATTTGGCAAGCTGTGAAAAGGATGGATAAAAGTCAATTGAGAATTTTACCTTAATTCTTTAAAAAAAAATGAATTAATGCAGAAGAATGCAAAATGAGGAAAATCAGTTCATGGCGAAAAGGAACAACTATATTTTGATCACTTGACATGTGCCAGGCATTGTGATGGGAATATATAGAAAATTACCCTAATCCTGTCAACAGCCCTATAAATAAGTTTAATTGTCCCCTTTTGCAGATGAGCAAATAAACGCTGAGGAAATTACATGGCAAAGCCAGGGTTTAAATTCAGGTTTATCTGATTACAAAGAGTCAAGGTTTTTTTGTAAATGAAAGTGAAAGATTCAAAGAATAATAAATGTCTTGAGATCAAAGGTGTAGGATTAGCAATACCAAAAACTATATTCATAATACAGAAACAGAATAACAGCTATCAGAAAGAGATGTGAGTGAAAGACATGGAAGGGGAAGGGAGTAAAGGAAAACTAGCCTTTATTGATGTCTAGAATTGAACCAGAGCTTGGATGTTCACTGACCCTCACAGCAGTAAGAGCCTTCCCTGAGCAATTGTTCTATGCAGATTGTTTTGAAGTAACAGCTTTAGAAAATACACATACTCGAAATATTAAAAGTGCTCCATTTTAGCACGTCTATTCCAAAGGATGATAGCTAATACTAATTTATTGCTTATTATGTGTTGGGTGTTATTTAAAATATTTAAGTGTATTAATTCATTTAATGCTCCCCAAATCCTATGAGGTATGTAGAATCATCCCACAGCTAGTGACTGAGTAATTGGGACACAGAGCTGCAGTCATTTGCTCACAGCTGCACAGCTTGGGGATGATGAGGCCAGGATGTGACCCAATAAGTTTCCGTGTCCAGGTGCGTTACTGATGCACTTACCCGCTTTTACTTTTACCTGAGAATGGGGTCTCCACTCTTTTTCTAGACCTGCATTACCCTCCGAGGCACACAGAAATGCACAAGGTATATTTTCTGACCCAACTTATAAAGTCAACTATATTAGTTTTCTTGCCTTTAAAATGTGTGTTTGTATGTGTTTGCATGTGTGTATAATCATTCTGATGCCTGAAAATCCCACTGTTGTAATGACCTAGGGCCATCTTTATGGTGTCCACGAGACAAGACTACTGTAAGTCCCAACACAAGCTTGAATAAGTCAGTTATAGTAATGAAATCCACCAAATTATTTATGTTAAACCTATTCAGTATGTTCTTATAAAGAGAATCATGTTAATTATAACAAATGGTTAAATTTATTTGCCTGTAAACTAAACTTATTAGTAGAAAAGGCACTTGAAAAATATTTATATTTATAAAATAATAGTAAATAAAACACTAACAATTGGAACATAGCCAGAGTCACCATTCACCATTCTATCTGTTCTTTATAATATATTAAGGGAATTTGCATACATATTGACTAATCCATTTAAAATGAGTTTTGAAGAACCACTGAGAATTGGAGATAATCCAGATGACTAGAAGCAATAACACAGCTTCCTAAAAAAAGAAAAAAAAATGTCTTTGGTAATTGCTATGCTTCTATGGATGACCCTGCATTTGAGATATATCATTACAAAAGGATATATATAAGCAGCTAACTGGTGACAGAAATATGAACATAAGAAAAGCATATCTTTTATAGCACAGGTCACACTGTACACTTAATTTATTTGAGTGATACTGGAGAAAAAATTTTTTTAGATTTTTAGTTTTTTTTAGTTTTCAAATCATAAAAGATAAAAGACTGAAAGGGTTATGGATCATCAAACTTAGCAATAAAGTAGCGCTTCTCAAAAAAATCTTGCAAATGTTGTGTGAATTTTGATGGAAAGATCCCAATAAAAGAAAATAAAAAGATATGTACCCAGTGGCAGGCCTAGTAAATATGATGATTGGGAACACAACTCATACATGAAAGACTAATTTTTAAAAATTTTTAATTAGCTTTTTTTCTCATTCTTCCATGGATAAACAATTTTTTAAAAAAATTCAAACAGCTCATTTTTCCCCCTTCCCAAATATTCCCTGAAGTAAAGAGCAAATTTCCAATAAAGAGTTTATGGGGTTTATTTCCTTTAATCTATTCTTCTGATGAATGGCATTCTAGAATTTTCTAAAGTTACATTAGCCTTATATTCTTGAGATAATTAGCTGATTATGATGTGTCATGGTCATTTTGTACATTGTACATTGCCAGTTTCAGTTTGCTAATATTTTTTAGAATTTGTTTATCTATATTCATAAGTAAAATTGGTCGGTAATTTTTCTTTTTTCTACAATTCTTGTCTGGCTGTTATCAAGGTTACACTGAACTCACAAAATGTGGTAGGAAATGTTCTCTCTCTTTTTTTACTTTCTGAAAGAGTTTGCAAAAGATTAGAATAATCTTTTCCTTAAAAAATTGGTAGAACATGTCAACAAAACCATCTGGGACTGTTTTTTTTTTTTTTTTTTTTTAATGGGAAGATGTTTACTTACTTTGTCAGTGTCTTCATTGTGACTAAAATATTTCTAGAATTTTCTATATTTTTTCTAAACTTTCAAATGTATTGGCACAAAAACAACCAAAGTATTATCTAATTATCTTTTTAAAATCTTGCTGGATATTGGTATTTTCCTTTTCCATTGAAAACATTATTTATTTGTGCCATCTTTCATTTTCTTTATTAATCTTTCTAGAATTTTGTCTATTTTAATAGTCTTTTAGAGAACCAACTTTTGGTTTTGTAGAGTCTATTTATTGTATGTTCTGTTTTCAAAACTATTAATTTTGCTCTTAATTTTATCACATTCTTTCTTAATTTTTCTGTTTTGTTCTCTCTCTAACTTTTAATGTTGTGTGCACAGCTCACTCATTCTTTGCTAACACAAGCATTCAGGCTATATTTCTCTAATAGCTACATTGCCTGAGTCTACTCTGTTCTGATATGTAATCTGAGGAAAGACAAGTGTTCCAGAAAGAGGAAACAGCCAAGGCTGGAGACAGGTTTATCCTAGGCACGTTTCAAGAACAGTCTAGATCGGTGTGGCAGAGGAAGGAAAATGAGCTTCCGAGTGTTTTGTGAGGGGGTCAGGGTGGTGGGGTGGGGTCAGATTACTGAGGGACTTGTAGGTCACCCTAGGAACTTCAGTTTTTATTTGAATGAAGCAGAACGCCCTTGGAGGGCTGTAAGAAGAACTGTGATATGTCCATCTCATCTTCTTGAAAGTTCCCTCTGTTGAGACCATTGTCAGGGTGCGAAGAGAGAAGAGCAGGAACGTTTAGCCCATGCAGTTTTCTGTGATGCATTTTGTAAGTGATGACGAGGGGTGAAGCACTGTGCTCACTAGGTTGCGTACATTATTTCATTTTATTTTCAACTGCTCTAGAGAGCGATACAACCGTATGAGGAATGGCTGACATTTGTTGACCAGTTACAATGTGTCAGGCCCTGTTTTATGCACTTTAATCATTTAACCCACTCCCCAAAACACTGGGATAGATAAGATGCTTGTCCTCATTTATAAGTGAGGAGACTGAGGAATGGAGAGAGAGTGAGTGACTTGTCCAAGGTCACTTGGCTGGATCAGGCCATCTGACTTTGCCCTTTGTTGACACACAATACTGCTTTCTTTGCAATAAGCTCTGCTTTGAGGATGAAGAAATTTTAACCAATGAGGTTAAAAACCACCTGCCAAGTAGGGTCTATAATACTCAGTGATCTATCACAAAAACAAAGAACTGAGTACACATGTTCTCACTCATAAGTGGACCCTGAACAATTATGACAATACTATAAGAAAGGGATTGGCAGCAGTGGGAAACTGCCATGGAAGGGGAAGAGCACATAACATCGATAAGAGTGCCTGATCTCAAACCAGGTGATGTGAGAACCAAAGTGAGGCCCAAACTTTACCTGTACAATGACCATTTGTATACCTAACCCTGAATTGTACCTCATATCTTTAAAGTAAAAATAAATAAAATAAAAATAAATAAAATAAAAATCACCTGCCATGCCCACGTCCTGGTTAGGGATGGCTTATGATTTGAACCCCGGCCTCTCTGACTCCCTAGCCCAGTTCCCCGGTATAGTTGGCACCAGCCTTTAGCCTCTCTGCAAAACCTGCTGGTCATGAGGGGTGATAGGAGGGAGGGTCACAGCATCACAGAACAGAGAGGCCCAGTGTGCTATGGGCCATGTTCCTGCTCCCCTCTGCCCTTCAGGTCAAGTCATTTTGCTCTCTGGCACTTGGCATACCCGTTCCTTCCTTTCCTTGAGAACAGTGGCTGCACATCATCCTTCCTTGTGTCTTGACCACCTAGCATAGAGCTAGACAGTAGGTGCTCAATGAGTGCTGTGGGATGCCGAATGATTGCCTAAGTCTTTTCTGGAAAGGAAGGCCTAAATACATAGGGCTTAACCTACTGCGTAAAGACAGGAGATCTCACTGCAAGGGCATTCGAGTTCTGACAACTAGGTTCACGAACCAACCTAGAAAAAGTGCTGCATCCCTCATTGCTGAATATCACTGTGGTCACCTTCGAAGCACTCCCCTTGGGAAGCTGTGCACTGACACCAGTACCCAGTCAGCCTGACAAAGCAGTTTTAGAACTCTTTTTCTGGAATGGCCATCAGAGTGGTCATCATTATTGTTAGGGTCTGACAATTAAGTTCGCGAACTAGCTTACTTACGTTGGCAGCACTGTACAAATAACTGTGTGGCACATCCTCCTTACTCATCTGATCTGGCCCCCAGTGACATTTTCTGTACCTGAAAATAAAGAAAATATTGAAAGGAAGACATTTTGGTGACATTCAGGACATCAAGGTTAATATGATGACAGCTCCAATGGCCATTCCAGAAAAAGAGTTCCACATGTCCTCTCTGGCCTTCCAGAGGACCTCACTCCCGGCTCACACGTTGGCTCCTTCTCCTCCAGGAGGGACTCCGGGACTGCAGCGTCCTGGCTCATCTCAGTAATTGTGACCAATACTCCCCTCATCACTCAGACCAAGAACCCAGGGGCTCACATTGCCATCTGTGGACAAGTCCTGTGCAACTTACTGGCGACCTGCAGATAGATCTGAAGTCTAACTAGTCATGGCTTCCATTTCCAACCACCACCCTGGTCCCAACTGCCATCACTTTTCTCTAGAGCAGGGTTTCCCTGCGTTGTGTTATTGATGTTTTGACCCGCGTTGGCATTATTGATGTTTTGACTAGGTAGTTGTTTGTTACAAAGGCCATCCTGTGTGTTATAGGCTGTTCACCAGCATCCCTGATCTCTGCCCACCAGATGCCAGTAACATTCCCACTCCACAGCTGTGAAAACCCAAAGTCTCCCCAGATATTGTCGAATTTTCTTCTGGGAGGTCACAGGGAGCAAATCACCCCCAGTTGAGAACCACAGGGCTACATTATGGCTAGCAGTCTCCTTACACATGTCCCTGCACACTCTCAGCCTTCTCCATTGACGCAGCAGCCAGAGTGACCTTGTTAAGAGCATAAAGCTAGCCGGGCTCAGTGCCTCAGTCTGTAATCCCAAAACTTTGGGAGGCTGAGGCGAGTGGATTGCCTGAGCCCATGGGTTCAAGACCAGCCCAGGCAACTTGGTGAGACCTTGTCTCTACAATAAATCAAAAATTAGCCAGGCGTGGTAGCACGTGCCTGTAGTTCCAGCTACTGCACTCCAGCCTGGGCGATGAAGAGAGACTCCAACTAAAAAATAAATAAATAAATAAAGAGCATAAAGCATCATACCCCGGCCCTGGAGAGAGCATCCCAGACTTCCTTGACACTTAGGACACAGCTCAAACTTCTGACATTACTCCCTTCTGCCCCTTACCTCCATTACTAGTCTGCAGTCACCCTGGCACATTTGCTGTCCCTCAAGCTTGCCAAGTCCATTCCCATCTCAGGGCCATGGCCCTTGATGTTCCCTCTGTCTGAAAGTCTCTTCCCACAGACGGCCACTCACACTTCATCATTCAAGCTGCACCTCACTTGTCCAGGGAGCCCCAAGTCAGGGAAGCCCCCTGGAGCTGCACTCCATGGCTTCACTCCATTCTCTTCATCAGTGCTGGAAACTATTACTTGTTTCCACCCATTTGTAGTCTGCCTATGGGAAAGTCTACTCCACAGCAGGAGGGGCTTTATTGAGTCATTTACCACTTGCCACTTTATCTGTAATTTCTTGAAAAGTGCCTGACCAACATAGGCATCTGGAAAATATAAATGAATGTGTTTATATCTGGATTCATTCTTTGATTAAACACCTACGAGGGGAGATTCCCTCCCCCCAAAATAGAATTTATCTTTTAAAAATTGTGTATCTATTCTTACATGTTTAAACCTCAGGCGCCTTCAAAGTCCTCTCCATTTGATGCAATACTCCTACCAAAATGCTTTTCCCATTGCTCAAAACAGTTTTTGAACTCGTCCATTTTGATGCCATGCTTCTGTTGTTTTTTGTTTCACCTCTTCCACATCAGCAAAATGTTTCCTTTGAGGAGTTTTTTCACCTGGGGAAACAAAAAGAAGTCTCTTGGGGTGAGGGGGTGAATAGGGAGGGAGTCATACTGTTTTTGGCCAAAAACTGCTGAACACGCAGTGCAGTGTGAACAGGTGCGTTGTCATGGTGGAAGAACTAGTCATCTGTTTGCCACAACTTGGAATGTCTCTTCCATAAAACATGTCTCACCACAACGCTAGCTGGTTCACCCATGCTGGTTCACACTTACCTAGTGGGGAAAGCCTGTACTGTAAGCGGCCCACTCTCCAGAAGATAATTCTGGTTTTTTGGGGACCCTCTTGTATGTAATTCAGGCATGGGGTTTAGGAGCTGTGGCTAGAAAAACAAATAACGAGACATGGTTTCTGCCCTCAAGGAGCAAGGGTCCAAAGGGGGTTTCAGAGAAATAAAAAAGTAATGACGATACAGACTGGGACATGCTGTTAACAGGGGGAGGCCAGGAGCTGGGATAAGGGCCAACCACAGAGCCACTGACTCAGATCTAGGGCATTGGGGAGGCTTCCCAGAGAGGGTGTCAGGAACACATAGAGGTGAGTTGGAGCCAGACAGGTGAGTGGGTGTCCTGGGCTGGAGTGCCTCCCCTTCCAGTCACATGCTGAAGCTCCGACCCCCAGTACCTCAGAATGTGACTGTGTTTGGGGATGGGGCCTTTAGAGGGGAAAGTTAAAATGAGGGTCATTAGGTTGGGCCCTGGTCGAACTTGCCTGGTTTCCTTCTAAGAGGAGGAAGAGGGGACACACACAGAGATCCCAGGGATGCACAGGACAAAGAGAAGTCTGTGAGGCACAGTGAGGAGGCAGCTGTCCAGATAACCAAGGAGAGGGGACTGAAATGGTTCCCTCCTTGTGGTCCTCAGAAGGAGCCAACGCCAATGACACCTTGAGCCCAGACTTCCAGTCTGCAGAACTGTAAGGACATACGAGAGAGACCCAAAAATAATACAGTTACCTTCCGGAGGGCAGGCCCCTTGTAATACTGGCTTCCTTGCCAGATAAGTGTTTTAGGAGACCATCAGCATTAGGGTACCAGTTAGCCTTGTTGTAAGAGGCGGCATTCAGCTTCAGTGATTTTTTTTTTTTTTTTTTTTTTTAGATTCCTTAGATGTATTTGCATGATTTATGAGCACACCTGCCCACACGGTGCTCAGTGTTTGGCAGTTTTTGACCAAAACAACATGACTCCCGTGCCCCACCCTCCCTATTCACTGGATCTCGCCCCTAGCGACTCTTTTTGTTTCACCAGTGAAAGTGACTCTTTTTGTTTCTCCAATGAAAAAAGTCCTCAGGCCGGGCTGGGTGGCTCAGCCTGTAATCCCAGCACTTCGGGAAGCTGAGGTGAGTGGATTGCCTGAGCCCGCGGGTTCGAGACCTGCCTGGGCAACTTGGCGAGACCTCATCTCTACAATAAAGCAAAAAAATTAGCCGGGTGTGGTAGCGTGTGCCTGTAGTTCCAGCTACTTGGAAGGCTGAGATGGAAGGATCGCCAGAGCCCAGCAGGTTGAGGCTGAGGTGGCCGGGAGTGGCCACTGCACTCTAGTCTGGGTGACAGAGTGACAAAGAACATGATCCAACTATATACTGTCTGCAAGAAACTCACTTTAAATATAACAGCATATGTAGG
>CAUYQG010143381.1:0-13006 GCA_963574415.1 Tarsius wallacei | reverse complement strand
GCAATAGCCGGCCCTGCGTCGGACCGGGGGTCCCTGAGCCTCGGACCAATGCGTCCAGCTGTGGGCAGTGGGGTAGGGGAAGGAGGGCAAGAGACTTTTTGGGGAACTCACATTCGGAGAATCTCACAGTTCCGCCTGTGTAGCCGCCATCTTACCGCAATCCTGAAGAAAGATCTTACCAAAACCTCTGGGATGCTATGAAAGCAATTCCAAGAGGGGAATTCATATCTCCACGAGTACACATCAAGAAAATGTAAAGATCACAAGTTGAGAGCCTAACAAATCACCTAAGGGAGCTGGAAAGAGAAGACCACCAAAACACCAACTTTATGAGAAGAATCCAAATCACCAAAATAAGAGCCCAAACACAGGACTTAGAAGTCAAAAATATCACAGAAAACATCAACACACAAAAAGCTGGTTCTTTGGAAGAATTAACAAGATTGATAGACCCCTAGCCAGACTGACCAAGAAAAAGAGAGAGAAAGCACAAATAAACACAATCAGACATACAAAAGAACAAATCACAACTGGCCCCAATGAAATACAGAAGATAATCAGAGATTACTATACATACCCGCTTGGAAACAAACTTGATAACCTAAATGAAATGGAAGAATTTTGACATCACACAACCTCCCCAGGTTGAATCAAGAAGACATTGAGACACTAACGAGACCAATAACAACCCGGGAAAATGACTCTGTCATAAGAAAACTACCTACAAAAAAAGTCTTGGACCAGATGGCTTTCCAGCAGAATTCTGCAAAACTTACAAGGAGGAGCTGATACCAACCCTATTGAAAGTATTCCAGGCAATTGAGAAAGATGGAATGCTCCCCAAATCATTTTATGAAGCTAACATCACACTGATACCCAAACCACATAAGGATCCAACAAAAAAAAAGAGAACTACAGGCCAATATCCCTTATGAACATAGATGCAAAAATCCTCAATAAGATTCTAGTAAATTTGTTCTAAAAACAACTCAAAAATCATCCACCATGACCAAGTAGGCTTCATTCCCAAGATAAAGGGCTGGTTCCACATTCGCAAGATAATAAATGTAATTAAATACATCAACAGATGTAAAAACAAGACCCACATGATCATGTCATTAGATGTAGAAAAAGCTTTTAATAAAATCCAGATCACTTCTTCATAAAAGCCCACAAGCACCTAGGTATAGAAGGAACATACCTCCAAATAGTAAGTACCATCTAAGATAAACCCACAGCTAACATATTGCTAAATGGACAGAAACTGGAAGCATTTCCCCTGAAAACTGGAAGAAGACAAGACTGCCCACTCTCATCCTCTTGTTCACCATTATGTTGGAAGTCACAGCTAGGGCAATTAGACAAGAGAAGAAAATCAATGTTATCCAAAAAGGAAAAGAGGAAGTCAAATTATCCCTATTTGCTGATGACATGATTTTATCCCTTGAAAATTCAAAAGAAACTGTCAAAGGCCTGCTTGCACTGATAAAGGACTTTGGCAAAGTCTCAGGGTATAGAATAAATATGCAAAAGACAGTTGCACTTTTATACACCAACAACAAGCAGTCAAAGAACCAAATAAAAAGCACAATCCCATACACAATAGCCACACACGAAAAAGAAATACTTCAGATTCTTCCTAACCAGAGAAGTGAAAGACTTTTACAATGAGAACTACAAAACACTGCTCAAAGAAATCCAAGAAGACACAAACAAGTGGAAAAATATTCCATGCTCATGGGTAGGACGAATCAACATTGTTAAGGTATCCAAAGGCAATCTACAGATTCACCGCAATACCCATTACATTACCAGCATCATTCTTCTCAGACCTGGAAATGACAATACAGAAATTAATATGGAAACATAAACGACCACGAATAGCCAAAACAATCCTTAGTAAAGGAACCAAAGCAGATGGTATCACACTTCTAGACTTCAAAAATTACTATAAGACTACAGTAATCAAAACAGCCTGGTATTCGTACAAGAACAGGCATATAGACCGACGGAATAAGATAGAGATTCTGTAAGCAAAGCCTCAATTTTTCAACCAACTCATCTTTGACAAAGCCTCCAACAACAACCACTGGGGAGAGGAGTACTTATTTTGTAAATGGTGCTGAGAAAACTGACTGATCACATGCAGAAGATTGAAACAGGACCCCCAACCTATCACCACATACAAAAATTAACACCAAATGGATCAAAGAACTAAACATAAAACCTCATACTATATGAATCTTAGAAAATGCAAGAGACACCTTTATGGAAGTTGGAACTGGAAACCAATTACTATTCAGAAACCTAAAGGCCAATACCTTAAGAAACAAGATAGACAAGTGGGACCTTTACAAACTGACAAGCTTCTACAAAGCCAAAGAAACATCAAGAGAGCAGGGAGACAGTCCACAGAATGGAAAAAAAAATATTTGCCAATGTATATCTGACAAAGGTCTAACATCTAAGATCTAAAACGAACTCAAACGTGCCTAAAAGAAAAAAACAAACAGCCCCACTAAAATGTGGACAAAATACATGAATAGACATTTCTCAAAAGAAGATACACGGGCAGCCAACAGACATGAAAAATGCTCAGCCTCACTAGTCATCAGAGAAATGCAAATCAAAACCAATTTGAGATACCACCTAACCCAAGTAAGAATGGCCATCATTAATAAAACAAACAATAACAGATGCTGGTGAGAATGCAGATAAAAAGGAACGCTTCTACACTGCTGGTGGTAATACAAACTAGTGCAACCTATTTGGAAGATGGTGTGGCGATTTCTGAAAGAACTAGCAATTGACTTTCCATATGACCCAGCAATCCCTCTATTGGGAATATACCCAGAGGAATTCAAATCACTCTACAAAAAAGATACCTGCACACTCATGTATCTTGCAGCTCTAGCAAAATAGCAAAATCATGGAACCAACCATGCTGCCCATTGAAGTTGGCCTGGGTTAAAAAAAAAGTGGTTCATATACACAATGGAATATCATGCAGCCATAAAAAAAGAAAAACATATTAACTTCATAGCAACTTGGATGGACTTAAATTCTATCATATCAGTGATCTATCACAGAAACACGGAACAAAATACTGTATTTCTCACTCACAAGTGGACTTTGAACAATTATCATAGTACTATAAGAAAGGGATTGGCAGTAGTGGGAAACTGCCAGGGGAGAGAAGGGCACACTTCATCAACAAGGGTAACTGCATAATGAAAATTTGTGTACCTAACCCTGAATTGTAACCCACATGTTTAAAATAGCATAAATTTTTTAAAAATAGAAATAAATTTTTTAAAAATAGAAATAAATAAATAAGATAACATATACTTTTTATGTCTCCATGTAAATTTCACTATTCATCATGATAGAGCATGGAGCTGCTACTTGAAGTCCAGAAAATGAAATCATAGGAATGACACCAGCATCTGAGACACCACAGAATCACTGTGAGATTACTGTTTTTTCTATGTCCTCTGGCCTGGAGGTCAGGTAACCCAAAACTGAAGGGGCCCATCCCAACAACAAATAAAATTCAGGAAATCTGTCTTGTTCAGCATGAAGATGGGAAAGGAAACTCCTAATGCTAGAAGTGAGATGGGAAAGATTCATTTCCTTTCCCCTTATTTTTTTTCTCTCCTTTCTCTGTATTCTAGACTCCCAGATAGTCTATGTGTTGTGGCAGCAATGACAGTGGAGGGACTGGAAAATTTTCTTTTTATATTCAAAGGATGTTCTCCCAAGGAGGAGCTTAAAACCCTGTTGTACTTTTCTTCTTTTTTCCTGCTACTTGGATGCTGTTATGGGTTCAGCCATAGGAAGTGCCTGCACTACAACGTAACTATAGAGTCTTAAATTCATGGCCAGAGGATCTAAAAGAAAAAGTACAGAAACTGGAAAACACTGGAAGACTGTGAACAGGAATGGGTTTGGAAAAGGAGTGATGTAGTTAGTATTAGAAAATACCAGTATAAAGTTATAAAAATTGAAATGATGCATAAGACACTGAACATTTACCATAATACTATAAGAAAGGGATTGGCAGTAGCCAGAAACTGACAGGGGAAGGGGGCATATAATATTAATAAGGGTATCTGATCTGAAACAAGGCAAAGTGGGGACCAAAGTATGACCCAAACTTTGCCTGTATGATGACTATTGTATACCTAATTTAATTGTACCCTACATCTTTAAAATAAAAAAATGAGATGATGTGGAAAACATAATTCATAAAAATAATGAATTCATAATTCATTATTTTTCCCTTTATTTTCTCCCAGTGTCACAGAATCATGTAGCCTGATTACTAAAGTATAACTGTTAACACATGTTATAAAAACTCAGTTTGATGAGTTAATATTTGATATGTCTAGAATGGAATCCAAAGTTCCTTGAAAAATTAAAAAGTAAGAAAATCTCATGTAACATAAGAGACAATCAACAGATGATTTCTCAGAGGAGACATAGTTGTTGATAACATCTGAAAATGGCTTTAGAAGCATACAGTACAAACATGGCTTGAGAAATAAAAGATAATCCTGCTAATTAAAAATAAACATTCCAAAAGTAGTAGATGATGTGAAAGTAAACAACATGAAACTGCTATAAAAATAATAAACCAAGCACAAAGTAACTACATGGTACTAAAAACAGATTAGAAATTGCAAACGAAAAATATAGAGACTTTAATGCCACAGCAATAGAAACAAATCAAAATAAAATAAAATAAAGAACCCTTAAACCCCCCCCAAAAGAGACAAAGGAACATTGATTTGTTGAATAACTTCATGCTGCCTATTATCCACATTAATTAAATCTTCAAAGGAGAAGAAAAAAATAGAAGAATCAAAGAAGAAAAACTGAAATGCCTACAGGAAATTATAACCCAACGACTCAAACAGCAATAAAGGATGAAGAAAACCTCATAAAACTCATGATCACCAATATTTTTGCTTTGGCAAATGCCTTTCTAGAGCCCAATCCATCTTTTGATGGTATTACTTATGTATTAATCAATTGTTAGTAATATGTGAAAATAAAAATTTGTTCCTTGATGATTTCATCATAAATGTCTTTCACTTAGTCTTCTCCATCTTCACAACACAAATTTCAGTTCCAAGAACCATCCTCTCTCTGCTACTTACTATTGCAGAACTATGACACATGTCATAGTTAGAGAGGCAGGTAGGATGGCAGGGTTTGGGAAGTGGGAAATGGGGGGGGGTGATAGGTAAGGGTGAGATGTTTCTTTGGGGAGTGATTTACAATGTTTGGGGGTTCCGTGGAGCAAGTCTGTAGTTCCAGCTGCTCAGGAGGATGAAAACTTCTCTTAAATGGAAATGTTCTGGAATTCCAGAATGTTTAGGGTGGCATATGTTTGAGAATATAACTCATTGAATTATATAATTCAAAGTAATTTAGTTGATAAAATGTGAATTTTATTTCCAAGAAGAGTATAAAGATTTGGGGCTTTATGGATGCAATCTACTTTAAGAAGATTCAGAAAATGAAAAAAAAGTGTATATGAGCTTGTGTGTGTGTACGTATATGCACAAACACAGAGACAACTACCTATAAACATACATCCATTATTATATGAATATATATGTGCTTATTTGAGGCATAGAGAAAGAGAATAGAAATCATAGATAGCAAAGTGTTAATGATAAGTACGTCATAGATAGGCTGAGCAGAATCTTCTATAAATTTTTTTAAATATATTTTTAAACTTGTAATTATTTTAAAATAAGTTAATAAAATGAATGAAAGCCTGACATTAGTACAGATATGGCTGAGTGTATTCATGGGAAGTTTGGTTCTCATTTCTCCATGACCTTGCACCACTGTGGCGAGTGCCACCACTCTTATATGAACAGCAGTAATAATCAGCCTCGTCCTCCATCTGGAGCCCAGAGATGGTCATGGAGGCCATGCTGCCAGACTTGGAGTCTGAGAAGCGATCAGGGACTCCTGATGCCTGAGAACTGACACCATAAATCAGGAGTTTGGAGGCTGTTGCTGGGTGCTGTCAGTACCCGGATACATAATGATAACCTCCAACGTCACTGCTGCTTCCAACACAAGAGACATTGAACCACTGCTCAAAAACCCCAGATACTGAGGGAGGCTGAGTCAGGGCAGACTGAACCCAGGACCCTGGAAAAAGGAAAAACACACTGTAGTAAGTCAGTGCTGGATCCTGGAAAGTCAAAGGAGAAGGAGACAAAGGATCAGCCCAGAGTTCCCAAGGTCCCTTCCCTGGAGACATCACCTATACCCTGAGTGAGAAGGTTAAGGAAAAGCAGAGTCCGAGTCATAGTGCAGGTGCCCCAAGAGCACTGCCTACTGACCCCAGCACCAGGCACGCTTCCCAGACCAGTCATATCCCCTCAGCCTCAGAGTAGTGAGAGGCCTCCAGGCAAATATACTACCTGAACTGTCTCCCTCACCTTACTCTGTCCTGGTATTGAACTCCAGAGATTTCTACTTCTCTGTTCCTGTACATCAGGACTAAGCAGATGGGCTAAAAACTTTTTCATGTAAATTTTCTGGGTTGAGGCACAGTGAGCCCAGGACAATGCCCAGGATGTCAGGTCAGCCTAGAGATAGTCACATTCTTGCTATTACAGGAGTCTGGGCTGAGGAAACCAGGACTTCTTGGTGATGTGAGGGATGAGGGTGAAGACAGGGTACCAGGCTGGCTGGAGGAGAGCTAATAGCTCATCTTCCAGGGATTTCAGGCAGAACTTGGGCCTCTTTTTATCCATCAAACCTTTTAGGTCTCTTCAGTGAGGAGAGTTCCTGAGGAAGCTCCACCACTAACCACAGCAGAACTCTGAGGCTGAGCCTGAGGCTGAGGCCTGGGATCATTCATTGGCTCTCATAGAAAAATATTTCTTGAGTCACCATAGATTGGGATTCTTCTTTTTAATACCTGTAGAAGTGTTCAAGGGGAAGCAGCTCTTGAGAGTTCATGCAGACTGTGAAAAACCCTAGCAATAATCCTCCCCAAATCCAGGCCCTCACTGCCCCTGGAGGTGTCAGATGCAGAATCTCATGCCTCAGAAAACTAAGTCACAGCTGATACTTCCTGCTCGGTTTCCTCCTTTCTTCTTGTTTCCCTTCCCAGCTCAGGACCAGTACCCTGATCTCTTCTAGTTCATTCCACTCTCCATCCCTACAGGAAGGAATGTGTACAGCCACAGCACGTGTCCAGAGGCATCTTCTCAGCACCTGTGTGTTTGTCCCTGAACAGCCTTCCCAAGGCTGGTGAACACGAGGCAACTTGTGGCTGAGGGCTGAGGAAACATTATCCATTAAATGGATCCAATACTTGTAGGTGGGCTGGATAGAAATGGAATGAGGAGAGGCCAGCTGGCTTCTCAAAGGTTTGAAAATAAAATTACACAAATTATGAAAACCTAATGGAGATTAAGAGATGAATTTTTGTGTTTGAGGATGTGGAAGAAGAAACGAGATTCAGGATGGCTCTAGGGCCCATATCCAGGGACCTCTCATTAGGCATATGTCAGCATGTCACAAGAAGACAAAAATTTTTTCTTTAACCTGTCCTTTTGTGCAGCTTGAGAATACCACATCTTAGAACTGCACTCCTTCCCAAGTCAGAGTCTTGCCCATCCACAGAGAGAAGCTTGACTTAGTATGTTTTTCCAGAAGAAAATTGTTTTGGGTAGGATTCTAATCACACTGACTGGTTTCTGGCAGATTGGAAATGGATATGTCCACTCTGGAATTGGACTGGTAATTTTATGGGTGTGAATACTACTAGGTAACTATTTTAGTGTCACTGATTATATTATGTGACAGACATTTCCAAGAGCCCTAGAAATGTGACCTTGCCCAAGACTTAGAGGAGGTTAGTGGTGGTCTCAGGGGCTAGGGTGGGGAAGTGTGTGGTGTGAGGAGCCGGAGGTTTAGTATTAGAGACTACTGGTTCAGCTGTGTCCTTTAGCTACTTATGGGCTATATTGTTTGTGAAAAAAATGTTAAATAGTGCATTTAAAATTGAGATCATTCTAAAATGTAAATAGATTAATTCCATATCCAGAAAACAATCAGGGTGAGACTGTGAGGAGTCAGTGGCCTGGATCTTTTGCCCTTGGGATCACTTTGGAGAGGAACCCCAAGAGCATTTCAGGTGTCCAGGCATGTCCAGTAAGAAACAAACTTCTGACCTTCTAGAGAAACCATTTTGTCCTCTGTCTCATGTTGTGAGTAGCAGGAGCAAACTCAGGACATCCACCACAGGCTGCAGAAGTCATCGCCAATCTCATTTAAAATGTTCTTGAGCATGTGGATCCACAGAGAAAACAAGAAACAGAGATCAGAAGCACTGGCTAAATCTGTCTTCACTGCAGTCTAGGAAGCATGGAAAAGTGTCAGGATTCACTTTTGTATTGCGTTTTCTGAAATATTTATGTTTCTTTTCAATCTGAGAATCTTGTACCTTGAAATGCAGAATCTTGCAGAGATGTGTCCACTAAATCATGAGATGAGAAATTTCTCCAAAGGGACTGGTTCCTGCCTCCATCAGCACTTTTAAAATCACTCATTTATATATCACACATGTCTGTAGAGCACAAATCTAATACAGAGTAAGCCGAAGGGAATGTTGTATTATTAAGGGAGAAGTTGGGGGACAATGTGAACATGTCACTGATCTCTCCACTTCTCTGCCATGTGAGCACATTGACAAGGTGCATAGGGGATGGGGATGGGTAGTGAGATTCTGGGCTGAAAACCCTTCCAGAGTCACAGGTTTCTTCAACTTCCTGTTCTAACAGCAGACCTTTTGCTGTTTGCACATCTGGGGTGGTACATCCTCAGCCTCTGTGTGTTCCACTGGTGACTCAGTGCCCAGCAACTCTGATCGACCTTCCCCTTAGTGTCCAGATCTGAGGTGAATTCAGCAGTGCATACTGTCTCACTGAGCACTGTGATCCAAGTCAGCAGCACAGAGAGCACATGCTGTGGACACAGTGTGCACAACTTCACTGTTCATTCCATGGACCCATTGTGGGGAGACTGCCCTGCTACCAACAGGGTGCATTGTCCTTTCTTGGGGACTTTCTGCAAAATTTTCCACAAGCATCTGGTGACAAGTGATCTTGGTTGAGAAATGCTGACTCAAGACAGCTGACAGCCAAATGTGAGCATGGGACTCTTGAGGACACCTGCTAATACAAAGTCAAATGGGCAGAATAGACAATCCTGGAAAACTGGGGAAGTGTGACCTCAGAACAGACAAAAGATCATTGTTAATTGATTCAAGGAGGGAATGGTTGCAGCATACAGAAGAAAGGAAAATGGTGCTTATTACCTATTTCTTTCCATTTTTATCATTTGTATGATTTGAAAATAAAACCAGCTTTACTTTAATTCAAGAATATGCTGTTTATTATGGTAAAATAAACACAATTCAAACATTTACTCTTATAATTACTTTAATAATTAAATACATAAGCATGCAATTAAGTGACAATAAGTACATTCAAAATGTGGAACCCCCATCACTGTTACCAACAGTAGAGTGTTTTCATCACCCCAAACAGAAACTCTATACCCATTACACAGTGACTATTGAGACTTTGGGAGTTCGGACAAAAATGTGCAACATGTGTTTAAGAGAATGGACCTGGGGGGACCCAAGTTGGTGTCTGCACTTCCTCTTCACATTCTTTGATATCTCAGGACAAGAAGAGATGGGAATGTCCCTTCCAGGAAACTAGAGGAGAGACATTTCTTGGGTCCTTCCCTATGCTAGTTCTTCCCCAAAGAGGAATTTAGGCTGGACTGAACCATCTGAGACAGTTCTCTCCTCTCCTACAGGACTTGGGTTACAGCTGGCACTCATATGTTCAGTTTATTGAGCTATTCCCAACAATGGTTCTGTGAATCCTGGAAGATGGAGGTGAATTCTAGAGATTAAGTCAGGCAGTAGTTCCAATAGCAATATCTGTACTAGTTGAATCTGCTAGAACAGAATAACATGACCGCGGGTACACAGAAGACACCATTGACATAGAAACTGAGTTCTCCTCTGTTTGCCTCAAAAAACAGATTCAGAAAGAGTGGGCTTGCAAGTAGGGTAAACAGCAGTATTCATTCACACTTAATCCTCCCAGTGTCACTAACTTTCCCTTCCCTGTAATGATATAGTCGTGGAGACTTGGATCACCTGAACACCCAGGAGAATACCCCAGCGTTCTAACCTCATATGGCAGTTGGGTCAGATGTGCATGAAGAAGCAGTATTATTGCAAGCTTCAGTGAGACAGACCCATGTACTCTCAAAAGTGGGAAATAAAACACAGAAGACTTATCCCTCCATATTAGCTGGAGTGTTTGGGGTTTCATAGTTTGAGCATGGTAGGCATCTCCCACAATATACAGAATGCATTATTATATCCTACAATTCCCACCAAGCACAAAGCTTGTAGGGACACACTGGTTTCTAGAAGCAGTGTATTTTATACAAGGGGATGTGGTTCCAACCCATATATCAGGAGCCATGAATGACACCCATTGTTTCTGGAGTCTAGAGCTGGAAGGCTCTGCCGCAGGTGCAGGCAGAGAGGTGAGTGTCCTGCTGTTTGGGACATAGAATCCAGCAATTTCTACCTTGAGAGGAGAAATAGTGAAGGGAATTGTGTTTATTGCAAACCTCACAGGAACTTTCCAGAGTAGACCTATGAGGTTTTGAAACAAGCCCTCGTCATCTGCAGCACAGAATTATTTCCCTTTGGAAAAACAACTCCTGGTGTACTCTTATATCCTGACAGATACAGGACAACATTGGTATCAAATGACTATAAGCAAGAGCGGTCAGATTCCCCAGTCATGAGCTCAGGCAGGTCCAGCAGTGACCCACAGGGAGATGGATGTGGCCATCTAAGATGGAGCAGCAGCAGGGGCTGAGGGCTTAGTCACCTTACAGGCAGCTGGTCCACACCCATGTTCTCATCTCTCTTATGCAAACTCAACTCCCTGGGTTCACACTTATGCCTGTGGGAGGAGACTAGCTTCCTGCATCAGGTGATCCCACAATACCTGTAACCTGAGGGGTCCATACCAGCTCTGTTCAATGTCAGCATGCTGTAGCATCATGTAAATTCCAGTGTCTAGTCACCACTTTTAATACAAAAAGAAAAGAAAGGTGAATTTTTAAATATATAGTTTTATTTAATATAAATACCAAAAATTAGATAACCATCATATGTAGTCAATATAAAAGTGTTTATATTTCAAAGTTTTTCTTGTCTTTTGTTATTGTTTTTTGGAAATAATTGGTTGATGTTTTTGTGATTGCTGGTGATGTAAATGGGTTTTCTTTCTTTCTTTTTATTATAAAGATGTGGGGTACAATTCAGGGTTAGGTATACAAACATTGATTGTGCAGGTACCCTTGCTGACGAGGTGTGCTCCTCCCTTTCCTAGCAGTTTCTCTCAACTGCCAATCCCACTCCCTCTCCTCTGGCAGTTTCCCACCATTGCCAATCCCTTTCTTATATAATTATAATTGGTCAAGATATGCTTATGAGTTACAAAATATGGTACTCTGTTCTTTGTTTCTGTGATAGATCACTGAGTATGATTGATTATAAATCCATCCAAGTTGCTGTGAAGTCCATAGGTTTGTCCATTTTTATGGTTGAATAATAGTTCACTGTGTACATGTACCACATTTAAAAAAATCCAATCCAGCTACTATGGGCAACATGGTTGGTTCCATGTTTTTACTATTGTGAACAGAGCTACAACAAACATGCATATGCAGGTGGAATAAAACTAAATATCAACACCAAAAATGTTCTCCCCAAACCCACAAAGACATGGATACTAAACAGCATGATGCTAAGCAACTCCTGGGTCAACATGGAAATCAAAACATAGATGAAACAAATGAAACAAATGGAAATGAAGAAATCTTACCAAAATCTCTGGGATGCCATGAAAGAAGT
Source organism: Tarsius wallacei (assembly GCA_963574415.1). Lineage (NCBI taxonomy): Eukaryota > Metazoa > Chordata > Mammalia > Primates > Tarsiidae > Tarsius > Tarsius wallacei. The sequence goes on along the minus strand of CAUYQG010143381.1, from coordinate 1,008 downwards.
AGTAAGAGGGGAATACATATCGCTACAAACACACATGAAGAAAATGGAAAGATCACAAGTTAACAGCCTAACAAGTCACCTAAGGAAGAAGGAAAAGCAAGACCACCAAAACCCTAACTTCAGCAATAGAATCCAGATCACCAAAATGAAAGCCTAAATCTGGGACATAGAAGACAAAAAGATACTACAAAAAACAAACAAAAACCAAACCAAACCAAACCAAAACAAAAATGAAACAAAAAGCTGGTTCTTTGAAATGATAAACAAGATTTATGATCCCCTAGCAAGACTGAACAAGAAAAAGAGACAAAAAGCCCAAATAAACGCAATCAGAAACACAAAAGATGAAGTCATAATTGACCCTGAAGAAATACAAAAGATTATCACAGACTACTATGTACATTTGTATGGAAACAAACTTGAAAACCGAAAGGAAATGGAAGATATTCTGAAATCACACAACCTCCCCAGGTTGAAACAAGAAGGAATCCAGATCCTAAATAGACCAATAAAAATCCAGGAAATTGACTACATCATAAGAAAACTACCTTTACAAAAAAAAGCCCTGGACCAAATGGTTTTCCAGTAGAATTCTACAAAACATACAAGGAGAAGTTGATACCAATCCTACTGAAAGTATTCCAGGCAATTGAGAAAGATGGAATTCTCCCCAAATAATGTTATGAAGCTAACATCACACTGATACCCAAACTGGGTAAAGATCCAACAAAAAAAGAGAACTACAGGCCAATATCCCTTATGAACATAAATGCAAAAATCCTCAACAAGACTCTAGCAAATCGGACCCAAAAACATCTCAAAAATCATCCACCACGACCAAGTAGGCTTCATCCATGGGATGCAGGACTGGTTCAACATTTGTAAGACCATAAATGTAATTATGTACATAAACAGACATAAAAACAAGAACCACATGATTATATCATTAGATGCAGAAAAGCTTTTGATAAAATTCAGCACCACTTCTTGACAAAAACCCTCGAACAT
>CAUYQG010143375.1:0-21024 GCA_963574415.1 Tarsius wallacei | reverse complement strand
TTGCCCAGACTGGAGTGCAGTGGCCGCTCCCGGCCACCGCAGCCTCGACCTGCTGGGCTCCGGCGATCCTTCCGCCTCAGCCTTCCGAGTAGCTGGAACTACAGGTGCACGCTACCACGCCCAGCTATTTTTTTTTTTTTTTAATTTATTGTAGAGATGAGGTCTCGCCTGCCCAGGCAGGTCTCGAACCCGCAGGCTCAGGCAATCCACTCACCTCAGCCTCCCAAGGCGCGGGATTACAGGCTGAGCCACCGAGCCCGGCTGCCTGAGGAATATTTAATCAGGAATCCCTTCTCATTCTCCAGTGTATGGAACAAAAGAACAGAAGGATAGGTGACAGGAAATGCACTGTTTTTTTGTTTGTACTTTAACATATTGAATAAAATCCATGGGCAGCTGAGAAGTGGGAATGTTTTTGCAATAGCCCTAAAACATATCTTCTTAGACCTGATACCTAGAACTAATAATTCATACTTTTATAGAAATATCTCATTTGATTCTCTTCTGAGTACAAAGTCAACTCACAAAATTAAATAAATAAAAAAAAGTAAGATTCTAAAAAGAAACATTTATCCAAAACAACAACAACAAAACAGTATGAGTCAGTTATATCTGCAAGGCCATGGTTCCATACTTCAACAGAGTTCACTGGGTACTTGACATTGGGCCAGCTACTAGAGTCAACTAAAAACTCCCTAGAGATAAATCATCAAGGATCTACTTGTTGTATTGTTCTGGTTACTATATAAATATGTCCCTACTTACAATCCTTTGGGGTAGAAAAAGGCCTAGCTCCATGTCTTTTTGATAGCCTAAATGATCCCTCCATCCTTTCTATAATTCTAGACCATGAGGTTCTGATTATAATTCATATATACTACCACCCACAGTCACCCATGACTGCAGATTGCCTTCTTAGTGAGTAGCAACCTTAAGGACTCACATTTATGTGGCTTCTGTACTGAAGTTAAGCTGCCATTTTTCAGTGTGAATGTGTTTTTTTTTTCTCTCATGACATAGACAAATGTTGATGTTTACTACAAGTTGGTACATTAGTTGCTAATTAAGTTCCTAGATGCTTCAGCCAAAACTTGCTGTATTGAATCCAAGAAAAGAATGGCAGCTATATCAAAAATAAGTTGTTGGGGATTTTTTTATTTTGTTTTGTTTTGTTTTATTAAAGGAAAGTATATTAAAGAATATAGGGAACTTACAGGCGGGGAGCTAGGAAATGTTCAATCTTGGCTTCCTGCTGAGCTGAGTTGGTTGGTCAAAGTCCCTCTGCATCTGTCACCAGGTCCTGGTCAAAGACTTATAAATACAATCTAAGCATGCGGCAATGAAGTTAACTGTTTATCACGCTCACTTTTTCATACTCAGAAAAATAAATTAGTTCTTGGGAACCCACAGGGGGCCAGATTTATTTTAGGAAGAGCGCAGAGGTGACTCCCTATTGGGTTCTCCACAACTCAGGAAAGATGTTTTCTTAGCTTTACCTCTCCACCTGTCTCCCGTAGTCGAACCACCCTGGCTGGGCCAGACCTGTCTGCATTCACCAGCCCAACACAACTCCTTCCTGCTCACTTCGCTGGTGGTTGGGGTGGGGGACGACTGTAGCAGTTTTTCTTCACTCCTCCATGGAAAGTCCCAAATCACATGCTTTTATGCCCTGCGCATTTTAGCTGACAAGGGATCTGAATGTTAAGACAGAATCCCGCTGGGAAGACAATCCTCGGTAGGAGCTTTGCTAGAGCGTTAGTCTTACTCCCTGCACAGAGAATTCACTCTCCTTTTCTGTTTCCCACGGTGCCCTTGACCAAAGGCCTGTCCTTGCCTGCACCCACCCCAGGATGGCTCCTCCCCGACCAAACACACGCTCCGCCCGACAGATTACGTTTGGAAAGTCCTGAGAAGAGAATCGAAACAGAAACCAGAGTCAAGCAAACTGTAAGAAGTGCCTGGCAGAAAGCTGGACTCAGAGCTCCGACCCGAGAGTGCAGCCGCGTCGCCGGTACCCCACCCCCGGCGCCGTTCCTGGGGGCGCACCGCAGCCCGGAGAGCCTCACCCGCCAGTCCGCACCTGCCACAGCCCGGGTCCCGAGCGCCGCCCCCTGCCTACCTGCTCAGGTGCCCAGGTGCGACCGCACCCCCGCGTTCCGGCCTCAGAGGCTTCCTTGCAGCCTCGTCGTTGACAGATATAGAACCAGAACGGCAGACCCTGGCTTCTAAGCCGGCAGCGGATACACTTGTGACCTGTCCAGCAGACAACAGCAAGCTGACCATCCATCCACTTGGGAGAGCCCGCTCCCTTGTCTGAGAAGGAAAGATGTCGAATGGGTATTCCACAGACAAGAGTTTCCGCTATCTCATCTCATGCTTCAGGACCAGGATGAAAACGTACATCCAGGTGGAGCCTGTGCTAGACTACCTGACCTTTCTGCCCGCAGAGGTGAAGGAGCAGATCCTAAGGACTGCCAACACGTGCGGCAACATGCAGGCAGTTGAGCTGCTTCTGAGCACCCTGGAGAATGGGGTCTGGCACCATGGCTGGGCTCGGGAATTCGTGGAGGCCCTTCAGAGAGCGGGCAATCATTTAGCCGCCCGCTACATGAACCCAGAGTTCACTGACTTGCCCTCTCCATCACTCGAGAACGCCCATGATGAATGCCTCCAACTGCTGAACCTCCTTCAGCCCACTCTGGTGGACAAGCTACTGGTTAGAGACGTTTTGGATAAATGCATGGAGGAGGAACTATTGACCACGGAAGACAGAAGTCGGGTAGGTGTTTTTAGGTGGATGAGCTGAGCCGGTGCCGCGGGTATGCGAAGAATTAATTGCACAGAAATTAGATTAGAAAAGAATGTTTATTTTGAAAGCAGATTAGAAAAGAGCGGATTCACTTCTCAAGAGAGAGAAGAGGCCGGGCGCTTGAAGAAGACGTGGTGCCGAAGGCTTGAGGTTGAAGGCTTTTAAGACTTTCCTTGCTGTCGCCATGGTGATGGGGTGGTGGTCTGTTTCTCGCATCTCTGACAGCAGAATGAATGGGTTGGGTCATTCACAAGCACATAGGCAAAGGTGGGCTGGTAACTGGAGGGGTGGGTCAGTCACATAGATGAGAAGGGCAAGGAGGTAGATGAAAGACAAATTCTTGGGACAAAGGTGATAGATAGCCTAAGAAGGGCTGAGGGGGAAAGACAAATTCTTGGGCTATGTTAAACTTAGCATCTCATGACCAGGCTTCTAGGAAAGGATTATTGCCCAGGGTTCTGGGAAAGCATTACTGTCCTGTATGTGCTCAAGGTGACCACAGAAATTCCACTGGGCTTTTAGGCAGATTTTGCAAAGCTAGATTGCTTGCACATTTGGCCTGTTCCAAATGTGCTTGGACATCTTTGGGCAAATCTGGTTCCCTCCTTTGAGAAGAGAATATCTAGACACTTAAAAATATAATTTTGAAAATTTAAACATAAAAGAGCTAATTTTCTAATCCTTTCAGTGAAATAAACTAAAGGAGTTAACTTTAGAATAGTAATGTATACTAATAATATTTATTGAACACTTACTAAGTGCAATTTGTATATTTTTTGAAATGTATTATTACGTTTCATGTTTGAAATAACTCACTAAGGGTCCTAATGTTATTCACTCCATTTTACAGAGGGGAAAACTGAGGTACGTTAAATAATTTGCTCAAGGCCTCCAGGAAGAATAGCAGCAGAGCTAAGTATTTAGGTCTTGATGGTGTCGAATGTTATGTCATATTTAATGTAGTTCCATGGAGCAGGGGTCAGCAAACTATGGTCCATGAACTAAATCAAGTCTGCTACTGGTTTTTGCTGACTCACAAGCAAAGAATGGTCTTTAGATTTTTTTCATTTTCAATTTGCCATATCCATAAAAAAGTTTTTTTGGAACATAGTCATGCCCATGTGTTTACATACCGTCTATGGTTGATTTTTTGCTACAAAGTAAGATGGACAGAAACCGTATGTCCTGCAAAGCCTATTATTTTTATTATCTGGACCTTTAGAGAAAAAGCTTTCCAATCTTGACCCTAAATTACATATTATGCCATTTAGTCTTAATCCAAATGGGGAAATTATAGTTACACATACACACTTTTTTTCTTTAATCAAAGTTTCCACATTCTCTGAGAATCAAAATTTAGAAAAAAATTCATTGAAAAAATGCATTGATAGTTACAGTTTTTCATATTAGTGAAGGATAGTGGGTTTTTCTTAAGGTGGCATTTTGACAAGATGAATTTTACAGGTAACTTTACACTTAATATAATGTTAATTGTTTTCAAAGAGGAAAGATATACTACTGTGAAGTGTATAAATGCTGATCTAATCAAACTGACATATTTAGGACTATAAGTCAAAAATTTTGTTCTGAAAGACATGTAGGCAAATAAACCCATGACTAAAAATCAAAGGTTTTGTCTATATCATGTTATGATTTTGGCATTTTCTTTCCTCTCTCTCTTTTCAAATTAATCAATTATTTCTATCTTCATTACAAAGTTTTGAGCATTTGGTTAATTGGATATCGCCTATGATGTGATTTAGTCTTTAGCGACTAAAGTTCATGTTCCTTTTTAGATATGACAGTCACAGGGCCTGTCCAAAGACCCAAACATGCATCTAATTTTGATGGCCAGTTTTCCCAACAAGCAAATTACTTTACACTGTTGTCTGTAATGTTTATGTAGTTTTGTATATTGAGAACCAGCTAGAACGCATTATAGTAGTCCAGCTGGATATGACAAATGTGTACATCACTGTGGCAGAATCTTAATTTGGAAGAAAGTATGCAGCCTTCAAGCCAGCTGGAGATGGAAGATGGCATTTCCAGCCACAGTAGCTGTTAGGAAGTCCAGAAGCAACAGAGTCCAGTAACACCACAAAGCTGTTTATGTTTGGTGGGTATGATGTCCCGATTGCCAGTGAAACAGCACTTCTCCTTATTTACTCTAAATACTTCTGCCTATCAGCATCACTTTTGTCTTGCCTGGATTGAATTTCCGCCAGCTAGATTTTATCCAAGTTCTTGATTTTGGCAAGCTTGGAGGCAGCTAGCAGTAATGCAAGGGATTTGACACAAAGATGATATAGAATAAAAGGACTTTTGTGTACTAGTAGCAGTTAAGGCCAAAACAACCCAATTCTCCCTCAGATTCATATTTCATAAAAAGCCTGGAAAGACTAAGAAACTATATATTTGAGGCAGTCTAAGAAACAATAGTGTCTCTGTGAGAATCTGAAATAATTTTTGTATGCATCCTTTTACATGTATTATAATCCTAAAAATATGCTATGGCAGACCATGAGAAGGGAGCAGTATGTTTGAAAGAATATATATTGATGTGGTGGTCAATGATGAAGGTTTATCTCATAGCAGCAAAGTGTGATGGAATAATGATAGGAGTTTAAAATGGGAAGACAGATTTGTGGTCTATCTTTGCTCCTTATTGTATGTGTTACTTTGGGCCAAATTATTTAAGTTCCCTAATCTTAAATTTACCCATGAAAATGGACATCATAATAATTTATCCTCTCATGGTTTTTAGTTAACATCAAATAGAAATCATGTTTATGAAAAAGCTTATAAATAATTTGATAATGATGTTGACTTTTATTATCATTCATCTGTTACGTTTCCTTATAAATTTAAATTTTCAGAGATTAAGGTAAATTCCCATGTTGAACTTGAGATCTGCTTCTTAAACTTTCTAGATTCAACTGATTTGAAGGAGAAATTGTCTTTTATCATTAAGCTCCCAGAACCTAGCCAGTGGTAGGTATAGGGCTTGTGCTTATTAAGTATTGATTACCTGATTGATTAATTAAATTTATGACTTAAAATTGTCTTGAATAAGGGTTGAAAACACATGATGTATTGAATTGCCTTACTAGGCATTGGGAATGGAAGCATGATGAGATAATACTTCCAGATTTGCTTAAAATAGCATTTAGTAATAGTATTATTTAATCGGGACTTCTCAAGAATGATCTTTCTTTCTTTTTTCTTTTTTTCGAGTTGTAATCTCACTCTGTCACCCAAACTGGAGTACAGTGGTACACTCCCAGCCACCGCAGCCTCGACCTGCTGGGTTCAGGGGCTCCTTCCGACCCAATCTTCCAAGTAACCGGAACTACCACAATCGACTAATTTTTTTGATTTATTGTTGAGACAAGGTCTCGCCATGTTGCCTGGGTGGGTCGCGAACCCGCAGGCTCAGGCAATCCACTTGCCTCGGCCTCCCAAAGTGCTGGGATTACAGGCTGAGCCACTGAGTCCGGCCAAGAATAAACTTTCATTGTCATTATTTTTCTCTTTTCCAGGAAATGTTTTCTACTTGGGGTATTACTTCCATTTAGGATTCTTGCCTCTTCTCCCAGCCCCTGCCCCTTATTACACAAGAGCTTCTGAAAATGACTTTAGACTTAACTTTGTCTCTCATCCAAGTACTAACCATCAGATAAAATTGGGTGCGTTCAGGCTGGTATGACTGTAGAATAGATTTGGCTTTGTATCTAGTGAGTACCCAAATAACTTATGTATTGATTTATTCTTTCATCCAGTTTAAATATATTGTCATCTTTGTGCCATTCTAGCCATGAAAAGATAAGAGAAAATCACAAACACTGTGCTTTCATGGAGCTTGTGTTATGGTGTTAATCAGTGTTTATTCTTACAAAAAAAAAGTTAAAGAATATCTACTGTATACAAGGCACTAGTCTAAATACTAGAGACTTGAAGATAAATATGAGTCATTTTATAGATCATTGTAACAAAATAATCTCAGTAGTAGGGAAGCACCCCTGCAACACCCTGCTTCTCTTTCAGGATACTTAGTGATAACTTGGCACACCCATCGATTTAGGCAGTCATGAACTTTGGAATAGAAGTGATCATATAAATATTTCCATAACCATAGTGTCTTAGTGTCAAGCTGAAAAGTGAAGAGAGATGTTATGTTTCAGCCCTAGCCAATTCAAAGCATCAAATGCCTAAAGACCTCATATACCTTTTTTTTTTTTTTTTTTTTTTTTTTTAGTTGGAGTAGAACTCTGTCGCCCAGACTGGAGTGCAGTGGCCGCTTCCGGCCACTGCAGCCTCGACCTGCTGGGCTCCGGCGATCCTTCCGCCTCAGCCTTCCGAGTAGCTGGAACTACAGGCGCGCGCTACCACGCCCGCCTAAGTTTTTTGATTTATTGTGGAGATGAGGTTTCACCTGCCCAGGCGGGTCTCGAACCCGCGGGCTCAGGCAATCCACTCACCTCAGCCTCCCAAGGCATGGAATTACAGGCTGAGCCACCGAGCCCGGCTTCTCTCTGCATCTTATAATAAATTGCATCTGTCTATCCACAGTGCCACATTTTACAGATGGACAGAGGCATCAGTATAACACTGACAGATCACATGAAAACTAAATCACCTAAATCCTAAATAGCAACTAACTATGATGAAATATTCAGCCAGGCGCAGTGGCTTACACCTGTCATCCCAGCACTTTGGAAGGATGAGGCGAGAGGAATACCTGAGTTCAGGGGTTCGAGACCAGCCTGAGCGACATGGCAAGACCTCGTCTTTACAATAAATCAAAAAATTCAGCCAAGCGTAGTGACAAATGCCTGTGGTACTAGCTACTTGGAAGGTTGAGGCGGAAGGATCACTTGAGCCTAGAAGGTCAAGGCTGTAGTGGCCATGAGCATGTCACTGCACTCCAGCCTGGGTGACAAAGGGAGACTCCAACTCAAAAATAAATAAATAAATAAGGTGCATACGATTTATCCCTGAGGGGTCTTATTAGTAAGAATACCAGTATGATAAAGATCTGTATAAACAAAAGTCTAACACTGATACAAGATTAAAACATAAAAGCAATTTTATGTCTACATACTTGTAAAAAAGATATAATTACAATTACAGTAGCATTAAAAAGAACAAAATACTGTATTTAGAAATAAATTTAAGGCTGGGCATGGTGGTTCATGCCTCTAATCCCAGTATTTTGGAAGACTGGGTGGGAGGGATGATCACTTGAGGCCAGGAGTTCGAGACCAGCCTAGGAAATATAGTGAGACCCACCCCCACCATCTTTTAAAAATAAATTAAAAGAAAAGAAATGCAGCAAAAGACATGCAAAACTTATGTTCTGAAAACTACAGTACACTGCTGAAATAAAGAAATCCTAAACAAACTTAGATACTCCGTGTTCATGGTTGAGACACTATTAAGATGGCAATACTCCCCAAACTGATCTATAGGTTCAACAAAATCCAACAAAATTTCAGCTGACTTCTTTGCAGAACTTGACAAGATGACCCTAAAACTCACATGGAAATGCAGGGGGCCCAGAATAGCAAAATCTTTAAAAAACAAAGAACATAGTTGGAAAACTCACACTCCCCAATCTCTAAACTTACTATAAAGCTACAGTAATCAAAATAGTATGGTGTCGGCATAAGGACAGACATAGCAATCGATGAAATAGAAGTGAAAGTCCAGCAGTAAACCCTGACAATTACAGTCAATTCATTTACAACAAGAGTGCCAAGAAAATTCAATAGGGAAAGAACAGTCTTTGCAACAAATGGCACCAGGACAATGGGATTTCCACTTGTAAAAGATGAACCTGGACCCTCTCTCACAGCACACACGAAACTTAACTCAAAATGAATTAAGGACCTAAATGTGAGACCTGAAACGATAGAACTTCTAGAAGAAAACTTCATGACAGTGAATTTGGCAATGATTTCTTGAACACGACACCAAAAGCTTGGGTAACAAAAGCCAAAGGAGACAAGCTGGACTACATCTGACTGAAAGATGGCAATGTTGCAAAGGGAACACGCGACGGCAAAAAGGCAACCTGTGGAACGGAAGGAAATATTTCCTAATTATACATCTGATAAGCGATTTGCATCTAGTATATATAAAGAACACTTCCGACTCAACAATAAAGACGAGTAACTACATTTTAAAATAGAAAAGGATACAAACAGACATTTCTCCAAAGATGAACAAACGACCATAGAAAGATGCCTGAACCGGGTGCGGTGGCTCACACCTATAATCCCAGCACTTTGGGAGGCCGAGGTGAGAGGACTGCCAGAGTCCACGGGTTGGAGATCAGCCTGGGCAACTTGGCAAGGCCTCGTCTCTACAATAAATCAAAAAGCGAGCTGGGCATGGTGGCGCACTAACATTCCTTATCTTCTGTGTTCTGGTACTGACATTTTGCGGCCTTGGTCACCCAGGAGCATCTGTGCCCTCACGTCCCACTGCAGCCCTTCAGGTTGAGCTCACGCCTAGAGATAGCAAACACCTGCCTGGGAGCACACCTTCCACAGCCAGTCCACAGCCCCTGCTCCAACCGACTGACTCCCCTATGGCACCCTCACACTCCCGGCTGCTATCCACCAGCCCTGGTAACCTCAGAGCCAGGTATCAGACGACCAGGGCAGCCCAACACCACAGAGTCATGTCAGATGACCAGGGGCAGTCCTATGCCTCAGACTCAGTTATTAGACAACCAGGAAAAGCCCTACGCCCCAAGCCAGGACAGACAACCCAGGGGCAACCTTAGGCCCCAGAGCCATGTCAGATGACCAGAGGCAGCCCTATGCCCTAGCCCCAGGTATCAGACAACCAGGGGCAGCCCTATACCCCAGACCCAGGTACCAGATGACCAAGGGCAGTTCTATGCCCCAGAGTCAGGTATCAGATGACCAGGGGCAGCCTAAAGCCCACAGCCAGGAATTAGATGACCGGGGATAGCCCTACATCCCAGGGCCAGGGTAGACTTCCTGGGGCAGCCTCACATCCCAGTGCCTGCTGAGTAACTTACACTAGCCCATCCTAGACCTGCTCACCCTGCCTTGCCCATTTCTACCCACAGAAACCACAACCAAGGCTTCTCCTCCTGACCCACTCTGCCAGGCTCCCAAGTAGCCTTGAGTGGCAAGCCATACCTCCTGTTTCTAGGGGTCTGTGAGGACAAGACACCTCTTCCTTCAGGACATCTCCATGTCTGCATGTCTTACTATACCTCGTTATAACAAATCCTGGGTATCCATAAAACAACTCTATGCCCACTAGGACAGCTATAATAAAAAACACAGACATTAACAAGCATCGATGAGGATATGGAGAAATTATAACCCTCATACTCTTCCAATGGAAACGTAAAATGGTACAACTACTTCGGAAAGAAGTTTGGCATTTTCCTAAAAGGTAAATATTTCCACACATTTACACTCAAAACCCATCATATTACAATTGAACCCACTGCTGCTCAATTAAGCCTCAATCTCTACTGTGTCCAAGTATACAGAAATTGCAGAAAGCCAGGTGTTTGTTTTGAAACTAATTTTCAAAAAATGAATACCAAAAGGTAACACTGACGTTTCAATGACACTGACGAAACTGCCAATCAGCTATAAGTTCATTATTTTGAGCAGATACTCTAAACCAAACCTGCCATGAGTGGTTACATTTTTAATCTCGTCAAACTGATGAAAAATAGCCATTAAATTATTATATGCAGTCAACCAGTTACATATTTCTATATACGATCATTCACCATTATAGCAAAAAGTAAGAAGCCTCATACCTTTTTCTCTTTGGACTTCCAGGCAGTATGAGAAGTGGCATTCTCCTTCTGCTGGGCAAACTCTTGTGCTACTACTGTTTTGACAGGGTCCATTTCAAGGACACAGTTTAGAAACTGCAAAGTGTGTTCCAATGAATAGCTGTAGGAAGTTTAAGTGCAAACAGAATGTTGATGCATGAAGATAAAAGTTATATGGAGATATTAACACATGCAATCTCCAAGCATTTTCTAAGTATATGAAAAACTGGCTTATTTTTAAGTTTTCAACATTGAAAATAAATGCTCATTGTGTATCTCCAAAAGTCAAGAGCGATCAGAGGAAAACTATCAATAAAAGACTCTCAGAAACGTAATTTTCAAAAAATGAATACCAAAAAGTTAACATTGACATTTCAATTTTCTTTCTTTATTTTTGAGTTGGAGTTTCCCTCTGTTGCCAGACTGGAGTGCAGTGACACGCTCACAGCGACCGCAGCCTCAACCTGCTGGGCTCAGGCAGTCCTTCTGCCTCAGCCTTCCAAGTAGCTGGAACTACAGGTGCACGCCATCACGCCTGGCTAATTTTTTTGATTTATTGTAAAGACGAGGTTTCGCCAAGTTTCCCAGGCTGGTCTTGAACCACTGTGCTCAGGCAAGCCTCTCGCCTCAGCCTCCCAAAGTGCTGAGATGACAGGTGTGAGCCACCGCGCCTGGCTTCAATTTCTTTTTTCTTTGAATCGGAATCTGACTCTGTTGCCCAGGCTGGAGTGCAGTGGCACAAACACAGCTCCCTGCAGCCTTGACCTCCTGAGCTCAGGCAATCCTTCCACTTCCGCTTCCCGAGTAGCTGAGACTACAAGAGTATGTCACCACAGCCAGATACTTTTTTGACTTTTTTTATAAAGACGAGGTCTCGCAATGTGGCCCAGGCTGGTCACAAACTCCTGGGCTCAAGTGATCCTCCTGCTGGGCCTCCCAAAGTGCTGGGATTACAGGCATGAGCCATTGTACCCGGTCTGATAATTCAATTTCTCATCTTTTATTACAGACAGACTATCCACAACAGAGCTTCCTTCATTTTATCATTTATTCTTCTGAAGTCCTTTGTTGGATCCACACATGGTTTCAGTTTTCTTCAAACACAGACAACAGATCTTTAAGCTGACATTTTCATTGTGTCAGTTTCCACTTTATTTATACCACAGGATTCTACTCAAAGATATTCTAAGCAGGAATACAGAAAAGAAAAAATAAAACACTCTCCTACCTCTTAGCCCTACATTATTCAGGCACATTTTCATGCTGACACTATATAATGTGTAGTATGAAATTCTAAAAATTGACAAACATCTGATACATTCATGTTCCAGTATCTAAAGAAAATAACTCTAAAGCAAATTCTAAACTACTTTATACAGTTCACTATTTCAGACTATGTTTATGCCCTCAGCTCTTCTATAGGCCAGATACTGAAGAGCTGACCTCAGAGGAATATTTTTTGAAATGTGATAACTAGTTATCCAAAATAGTGTGACATTTCAATTCATTAAAGACAACCTCTTGAGGGAAAGCCACGTGAGACCACAGTTCCACTTCAGCCCTCTCATCCAAAGAAAATGTTATACAATATGTTAAATAATTTTGAGCATGAAACGAAGTTTATGTACAATGAATCATTGGAAATCAAAGGTTGGGTGTGGAATTTCCCACTTCTGGTTTCATGTTGGTGCTTAAAAAGTTTCAGATTTTATAACATGTAGGATTTCAGATTTTTGGATTAGGAAGGCTTAACTTCATATAATATTTATAAAAACTGATCATGTGTTGAATCATATAGAAAGCATCAAATTTCAGATCACATTCCTGTACCCCAATACAATATAAACAATAACCTCTTCCCTACCATCACCAAAAAGGCATCAAACCATTTTGAAAATCAGAAACTCTTTGGTAAACAGAAAATCAGAGATTTGAGATTATTTAGAAACAATGAAAATAAGCTGGGCGCAGTCGCTCACGCCTATCATCCCAGCACTCTGTGAGGCCGAGGTGAGAGGACTACCTGGGCCCAGGGGTTCGAGACCAGCCTGGGCAATGTGGTGAGACCTCGTCTCTACAATAAATAAATAAGTAAATAAATTAGCTGGGGGTGGTGGTGCACACCTGGAGTTCCAGATACCTGGAAGGCTGAGATGAAGGATCGCCTGAGCCCAGCAAGTCAAGGCTGTGGTAGCCATGAGCATGCCACTATACTCCTACCTGGGTGACAGAGTGAAACTTCAACTCAAAAAAAAAAAAGAAAGAAAATACTACATATCAAAATCAAAACAATATACAGAGAAAAATGCTTGCCTTAAATGTATTTGTTATTAAAGATAAAAGGGCACTAAGGGTACCTGATCTAAGCCAGGGAAAGTGAGAACCAGTGGGAGGCCCAAACTGCACCTGCACATAGACCACTTATGTACCTAATTCTGATGTGAACCCCACGTCATCAAAATAAAATAAAGGAAAAAAAAAAAAAGGAAATGAACTAACTAGGGTTGAAAATATGCTAACAACGTTTAAAAGCATCAGTAAAATGAAGTGATTAGGGAACATAACGCAATAGGCTTTAACCAACAGACCAGGAGCTTGATCTTGAAAAGGACCAATCAAATAAAGAGCAAAAACAGAGAAAACACAAGATGGGCAACATTAGGAAAGGAAAAAGGGATGTGATCAAAAACAAAATACTGTTTTTCATTATAAAAGAACTTCATACACAACCAATAAAGCACTTGGAAACCAAGGTAAGACTGGTGATTTTCTGGAAGACAAAATGACTCATAAAAAAAGTCAGTATCAGCCGGGCTCGGTGGCTCAGCCTGTAATCCCTCACTTGGGGAGGCTGAGGTGAGTGGATTGCCTGAGCCCGCGGGTTTGAGACCCACCTGGGCAACTTGGCGAGACCTTACCTCTACAATAAATAAAAAAACTAGCCGGGCATGGTAGCGCACGCCTGTAGTTCCAGCTACTTGGAAGGCTGAGGCGGAAGGATTGCCGGAGCCCAGCAGGTTGAGGCTGCGGTGGCCGGGAACGGCCGCTGCACTCCAATCTGGGGGAGAGTGAGACTCCAACTCAAAAAAAAAAAAAAGTCAGTATCTGAGCAAAGCGATCACTCTAACACAGTGCAAAGATTAACACCTGCTTGCTGAGTAGTACAAGCCCAGAACCCTCAAGGTACTAAGTTCTTTAAACTCCACAGCAGACAGAAAAGCTGGCCTTGCCAGAGTATTTTACTAATAAGTCTGATACCAGGCCAGGCTCAGTGGCTCAGCCTATACTCCCAGCACTTTGGGAGGCCGAGGCAAGTGGTTCGATTGCTTGAGCCCGCAGGTTCAAGACCAGTCCGGGCAAATTGGTGAGACCTCGTCTCTACAATAATGAAAAAAATTAGCCAGGCGTGATAGCGCATGCCTGTAGTTCCAGCTACTTGGAAGGCTGAGGCGGAAGGATTGCCTGAACCCAGCAGGTCGAGGTTGCAGTGGCCATGTACTCCAGCCTGGGCCAAAGAGTGAGATTCCCACTCAAAAACAAAACAAAACAAAAGATATCTACTCAAAACAAACTCTTGCTAAGAATTTAAGAAAAATATATGATCAAAAGTATGCATTATTCAAACCACAGTATTCCTAATATGCCAACATCAAAACACACTATAACACTATACATATTTAAAACAAAATGGCAGCAATTTTGGACTAACAAATAGCTCAATGGAATAAAAATCTTTAAAAAAAAATGTAAGGCTGGGTGCAGTGGCTCACACCTGTAACCTCAGCACTTTGGGAGACTGAGGCGGGAGTATCACTTGAGCCCAGGAGTTCAAGATCAGCCTGGGCAACATAGTGAGACCTCATCTCTAAACAAAATTTAAAAAGAAAATGTGTATTCAGGAATGTAGTAAATATTTCTAGTTATATTTTATATCAATGGGTAATGATGATCCAGTTATCTAGGTAATCATTTTTTGAAAATTAAGTTAAATCTCTAACTCATTTATAAATCTCTACCTCATACCATGTGCCATACACATAAAAAAGTAAGGTAGATACTGAAAATAGAAAAAAAAAAAACTTTTATAATATTCGAGTAGAATACACTTCCTAATTAAGACATAGGCCAGGTGGCTCATGCCTATAATCCCAGCATTTTGGGAGGCCAAGGTGGGAATACTGCTTAAAGCCAGGAGTTCGAGGCTAGCCTGGGCAAGATAGCAAGACTCCCATCTTTACCACAAAAGAAAAAAAAAAAAAAAACACACATAAAACTCAGAAACAATAAAAAAAATTTATCTGATAAAACATAAATTAAAATGGGTATAAAACCAAAGAAGCTACATCAGGTTAAGAGATAAGTAACACGACAGAAAGAGTAATCAATCTTAACAAACATACAAAATAAATAGAGCTCAACAAGTCTAGAAATAAATGGAGAAAAAAAAAAGGCAAAAAGAAATAGAAAAAAATTAATTCCTAACATCCAGGGAGGTTACAATGCCAGTGTGTATAACTAATACAGACAGTCTTTATTCAGGGGAATGTGGCATCAGCTATTAAAATTTTACTATTTATTTATTTATTTATTTAGAGTCAAGGTTCCACTCTGTTGCCCAGGCTGGAGTGCAGTGACATGATCATGACAATCACAGCTCACAGCAGCCTGTCTTGCTGGGTTCGGGCAGTCCTTCTACCTCAGTCTCCTGGGTAGCCAGGACTTAGGCATGTGCCACCACACCTGGTTAATTGTTGGGTTCTTTGGAGAGATAAGACTTTACTGTATTTCCCAGGCTAATCTCAAACCTCTGGTCTCAAGTGATCTGCCCTCCTTCGCCTCCCAAAGGGCTGTGAGTACAGGCTTGACCCACCGTGCCCAAACACCATTAGCTATTACAATTTTAAATGTACACTTTCTGAACTAATAATTTCACTTTCAGGAACAACAACATTATCCATGTACTCAAAAAAATATGTCCACGGTTGCTCACCGGAATATGGTTTTCAATTTTTCTTACAATCAGAAAGTCCCCTAACAGAGGCATGTTTAAATCAATGATAGTACTTTTCAACTAGAGAATATTCTGTAGACTTGAAAAAGATCAGATCACTATGTATGAAAAGGAAAAATAAATACCAGCAGAACTACAAAATGGTAAATAAAATACAACCTCTTGTTTGGTGGAATACATGTGTCCATGTAGGCACACGTGTGTGTACATACCCTTTAGCACACATACGAAAAACATTAAAGAGAATATGCACTATTCTGCTAGACACTGCTCACTTTCTGTATTATATGTACATTAGATTTCAGTTGTTTATAAGGCAGGGTCCCCCTCTCTTATCTGAGTTTCACTTTCCCTGGTTTCAGTTTTTCAAGGTCAACCTCAGCCCCAAAATGTTAAAACCACAGTGGGGCCTCCATATTCAATTAACCTCAGATCAAAAATATTAGGGGGGAAAAAGGGATGGCTGCACCTGGAAATGATTATGTACAGACTTTTTTTCTTGTCATTATTCCCTAAACGACATGATATAACAACTATTTATACAGCATTTACATTGTACTTGGCATGATAAGTAATTTAGTTATCCAGGAAGATGTGCATAAGCTATATGCAAAATACTATGCCATTTTATACAAGGAACTTGAGCATTCTTGGATTTTGGTATGGGGAGGTGTCCTGGAATCAATCCCCACAAATTCTAAGGGACAACTGTATTTTCGGGGGGGTGGGAGGAGAGACCACATTCATATAACCTTTATTACAGTACATTGTAATAATAATTTTATTTTTATTAGCTATTGCTGTTAATCTTTCACTATACCTAACTTATAAATTAAACTTCATCATAAATATGTTTGTATAGGAAAAACACAGGATATATAGGGTTCGGTACTATTTGTGGTTTCAGGCATCTACTGGGGGGGGTCTTAGAACGTACTCCCCACAGACGAGGGGCAATTACACCCATATTATTGTTATCAGAAAAATAAAAGCAAAAGCATTAAAATGCATGGCCTATGCTTTCAGTGACACCAGAGCAGAAACTACAGATAATCTCCAGAGTACTCACTTGTGGTCCTTGAAAACATCCACCAGAAAATTCTGGTCAATGGTTGGAAATAACTTAAAGAGCTGCTTCTCCTTGAGTTTAGTGGCTAAATCTTTTTCAGACGTAAGTGTCTCTCTTTTCTAAAACCAAAACACAAAAATCATCTTTAAGATGAAATGTATAATATTAGCAAAGCTGAACATAAGCATGGTTATTTAGCTGCAAAAAGACTAATAATTTAAAAGCAATCACAGATTTCTTCACAGACTGAAGGTTGAAATTAGTAATATACGTATTCTTATATAAAGTATTTTTGCAAAGTATTTGAAGTTGCTCATAAACATGTATACATATACACAATCCCACACGTACATAAATACATACACACACTGTCACACAAGCACATCCAATGCATTCAATCACATTCTATTAAAAGGATGAAGATATAAGCCAAGCATGGTGGCTCATACCTATAATACCAACACTGTGGGAGGCAGAGGCGAGAGGACTGCCTGAGCCCAGGGGTATGAAACCAGCCTGGGCAACATGGGGAGACCACATCTACAAAAAATAAAAAATAAAAAAATATTAGCCGAGCGAGGTGGCACACATCTGTAGTTGCAGCTACTTGGAAGATTGAGGCAGAAGGATCAACTGAGGTCAGCAGGTCAAGGCTGTGGTGGCTGTGAGCGTGCCACTGCACTCCAGCCTGGGTATCAGAGTGAGACTCTGATTCAAAAAAACAAAAAACAGGCTGGGCATGATGGCTCACACCTATAATCCCAGCACTTTGGAAGGCCAAGGTGAGAGAATTGTCTTGAGCCCACAGGTTCAAGACCAGCCTGGACAACTTGGCAAGACCTCATCTCTACAATAATAAATCAAAAAATAAGCCAAGCATGATGGCGAGTTCCTGTAGTTCCAGCTACTTGGACGGTTGAGGAGGAAGGATCGCCTGAGCCCAGCAGGTGGAGGCTGCAGTGGCTGGGCAACTTGGCAAGACCTCATCTCTACGCTAAATCAAAAAATTAGCCAGGCATAGTGGCACACGCCTATAATTCCAGTTACTTGGAAGGCTGAGGCAGAAGGATTACCTGAGACCAGCAGGTCGAGGCTGCAGTAGCCATGAGCGTGCCACTGCACTCCAGCCCAGGCGACAGTGAGACTCCAACTCAAAAGAAAAAAATCAGTATATAAATACATGCCACAATATCCTGGACAATTACTGAAGGTGGGCCACAAATTTAGTTCTGAGCCTCTTAGTGACTAAAGCAAAGGGAGAAACAAAGACTCTCAGTGTCCATAAAATGAGAACAAAGCAGTTGCTCAGAAGAAGTACAGCTTTTTCTGGTACGAGACATGAGAGATACTTCTCCCATAGGTCCTCAAAAAAGGGACACTGTATGATGCTGGGGGACGTTCTCAAAAACATATTCTCCTCAATGGGCAAAAACTATGTACAAATAAGTTGCAAACTCAGACTGAAAGAAAAATCTTAGAATTCACAATTATTTTTAAGTTTTTCACAAATATAGTCATCCTAAAATAATATTATAAGAATTGCCATGGTATTTGTCACAAATTATATCTGGATCTCCTCTGTTAAAACTGCCAGTCCAAAAGAACTTTCTTAAATTATACTACCTTAATTACAACACAGGCTGTGGTAAACATCTTTAAAGTGACAATCTGTCAACATCACGATGTGACTAAATGATTTGTTTGCTACAAACATCCTAATGTCGAAGGATAACTTTCTACACAATTTCAAAGACAATAAAATGACTCTGAAAATTCCTAAATATAAAAACTACAATCCAGAAAAGTCCTAGAATAGTTATTTGTTCTGAAGCTTTGCCATATATAGGCCACTGATAATATCAAACAGTAATAAGAGGAACCACAAGACTGGCAAGAAGACATGAAAAAAGGCCAGACAAAGCTGAACATATGAGAGTGACAGAGACAAGCCATCTCAAGATCTAAAAATAGGTCAAGTTTTACTTAAGATATGCATAAATCTAAATTGACTAAAAAAATTCAATGATCTGATTTTGAATTGTAGTCTCACTGTCACCCAGGCTGGAGTGCAGTGGCACACTCATGGCCACCGCAGTCTCAACCTGTTGGACTCAGGTGGTCCTTCCACCTCAGGCTTCCAAGTAGCTAGGACCACAGGTGTGTGCCACCAAGCCTGGCTAATTTTTTGATTTACTGTAGAGATGAGGTCTCGCCAAGTTGCCCAGGCTGGTCTCGAACCCTGGGCTCAGGCAATCCTCTTGCCTTGGCATCCCGAAGTGCTGGGATTACAAGTGTGAGCCACTGCACCTGGCAATCCGATTTTGTAGCAATCTATCAGGTCATAGTTTCTAAACTACAAATTCTGGTTAACATCAATGAACTAAAAACTAATGACCTTGATCATCTTACAATGAATTATTCTATTCATATATTACAAGCAAAGTTGATTTTATACTGTTTACTTTAAAGTATATGTACACAGCCGGGCTCAGTAGCTCAGCCTATAATCCCGCGCCTTGGGAGGTCGAGGTGAGTGGATTGCCTGAGCCTGCGGGTTCAAGACCCACCTGGGCAACTTGGCAAGACCTCATTTCTACAATAAATCAAAAAATTAGCCAGGCAGGGTAGTGCGTGCCTGTAGTTCCAGCTACTTGGAAGGCTGAGGCAGAAGAATCGCCAGAGCCCAGCAGGTCGAGGCTGCAGTGGCCGGGAGTGGCCAAAGTATATTTATCCGTTGGGGACACAGAGTGCGGAGAATCATCAAGAAATTATCCGACTGGGCGCTGTGGCTCACACCTATAATCCCGGCACTTTGGGAAGCTGAGGTGAGAGAATTGCCTGAGCCCACAGGTTCAAGACCAGCCTGGGCAGCTTGGCAAGATCTCATCTCTACAATAAATCAAGAAAAATTAGCTGGGCATGATGGCACATGCCTGTAGTTCCAGCTTCTTGGAAGGCTGCGGCGGAAGGATTGCCTGAGTCCAGCAGGTCGAGGCTACGGTGGCCATAAGCGTGCCACTACCCTCCAGCCTGGGCGACCGAGAGTGAGACTCCGACTCAAAAAAACAACAAAAAATCAATTATAAAATTTTAAAAACCAGCATTTATATATATAAAAAAAGAAATTATCCTTCTGAGGTTCTAATGAAAAGCCTTTGTCCCCATTCAGTTTCTATTACCCAACTCACAGAAAGACAAGCAAAAATCACGTACAGGAGGAAAAAAATGCCTTAGCTTGTGAAGTCAAAAGATGCTCATTTGTTCACTATTATAACAAGATATTAAAGGTAGGTTGGAACAATAAAGATCAGTTCCAGTGGTGGAAAATGGCATTTCAACAAGTATCATGCCATTTGGGCCTAAGTGGTACGATTTATCTTTAACTTTTTAATGAAACAGAAACTTAAAGACACATTTGTGTGTGTGTGTGAGTTGCAGTCTCACTCTGTCACCCTGGCTGGAGGGCAGTGGTACGCTCATGGCCATTACAGCCTCCACCTGCTGGGCTCAGGTGTTCCTTCCGCCTCTGTCTTCCAAGTAGCTGGAACTACAGACACAAACCACCACACCCGGCTTATTTTTTGACTGATTGTAGAGAGAAGGTCTCATCAAGTTGCCCAGGCTGGTCTTGAATCTCCTGAGCTCAGGCAATCCTCTCGCCTCGACCTCCCAAAGTGTTGGGATTACAGGCTTGAGTCACTGTGCCTGTCTGACATTTATTTTCTCAAAAAAATAAACAGAAACTTCACTTTACTTTGAACTTTTATTCCTTATGTCAACATATCTAATTATAGGAAGCCGTAAGTGAAGTTGGTTTCTTTTGCATTTCTTCTTAGTTTGTTTTAGTATTAAAGAATTTCAGGATCAAATGGGGAAAAAATCTGGGAGATTATTTAGCCCAATTCTCAAGGGCAAAAAAAATAATTTTTAGATGATGATCTTAAAACATTTCTATCCTCTTTCTCATTCATTTGCTCAAAGGAGCACCTTTATACTTGGCTGCATACACAAAACTAGGACATAGGAAGAATGGCAGAGTTTCTCCACCATTGTATTAATCTTTACATTTAGCTTATTAATTCAATAGGAAACACGCTACCATTCCCACCTTTGCATCCTATCGTAATCCAAGGCATGACCTCTTCAGTAGAGCTTACAACTTTAGTGCTGTGTTAAATAACCTCTTCAATGTATGCATATATTAATTTGGAGGCGTTTCTTTTCTTTTTTTTTTTTTTTTTTTTTAGGAGTAAAACACAGTAGCCCACGCTGGAGTTCACTTGCACGCAACACGCCAATTC
>CAUYQG010143372.1:0-74221 GCA_963574415.1 Tarsius wallacei | reverse complement strand
GTCATAAAAATGACCCATACTGAACTTCAGATTATGAGGCTGACATGCTATCTACTGTGTTGAGGAGGTAACTTTGCGTCACCCAGGCTGGAGTGCAGTGGCATGATCATGGCTCACCACAGCCTGGGCTCAGACAATCCTATCTCAGCCTCCTGAGCAGCCGGGGCTATAGGCATGCACCACCATGCCTGGCTAATGTTTTTATTTTTTTGTAGAGATAAGATATGTTGTTATATTGCCCAGACTATCTTGAAATCCTGGGTTCAAGGAATCCTCCTGCCTTGGTCTCTCAAAGTGCTGAGATTACAGGCATGAGTCACCACACCTGGCTCCCATATTGAACCTATAGAGATGAAAAATACATTGTCTAAGATGAAAAATACACTAACTGGGATTAATAGCAGATTAGATACTTCAGAAGAAAAAGTGAACTTGAGAACCTAGAATGATGGGAGTGTAAATTATTGCAACCTCTACGAAAATCGGTATGGAGAGTTCTCAAAAAACTAAATGTAGATCCTCCATTTGACCCAGCAATCCCACTACTAGGTATCTACCCTAAGGAACAGAGGTCATTATATTTAAAAAGCAGCACAACTTATAATTGCAAAGATGTGGAATCAACTTAAATGCCCATCAACTGATCAGTGGATAATGAAAATATGATCTATATAAACAGTGGACTACTATTCAGCTATCAACACGAATGAAATTATGCGTTTTGCAGCAACTTGGATGGAATTGGAGAACATCAACCTGAGTCAAGTAACTCGGGAACAGGAACCTAAACACCACATATTCTCACTTAGGAGCTAAACTAAGGATGTGCAAAGGCTTAGAGAATGGTGTAATGGACACTGGAGACTCAGAAGGGGCAGGGGAGGTGGGGTGGAGGGACAAAGAAGTCACCTATCCACCAGATATGATGTGTATAGGTAGGAGTGGTAGGTACACTTATAGTCCAGACTTCTTCGCTACTGTACAATGCAACCATGTAACCAAAAACTATGTGTGTCCCCTAAGTCTATTGAAATAAAAAAATTAAAAAATGAAAAGCCCCAAATAAAAAATATTTCATTAAAACACTAAAGAGTATCAGACTTTTGGAACAACTTAAGTGACTTACCATATACATAGTTACAATTTTGAAGGAGAGGAGGGGCTGGAGGCAAACATTTTTGAAGAAATGATAACTGGATTTTTTTCCAAATTTGATGAAAACTATTTAGAGAGCCTAGATATGAAGAATCTCAATGAACCACAGCAAATGAAGATAAAAAATACCACACCAGAAAACACTCTAATCAAATTAATTGCAATAAGTGATAAAGAGAAAAATCTTTTATAAGAGCCAGGGTAAAACACACATTATATAAAGAGGTTCAAAGGTAGTACAGCAGACTTCTTATTGGAAGTAATGACAATAAAATTTTAAGAAAGGATAGTGGAGTAATATCTTCAAAGTACCAAATGAAAACAAAAAAAACACAACCCTTTCAACTTAGAATTCTATACTCAGCAAATATATATTTCAAAAGTGAAAGCAAAATAAAGACTTTTTTGGCATATAAAAGCTGAAAATACTCACTGTCAGTACACCAGCACTACCAGAAATCTTAAAAGAAATATTTCAGGTAAAAGAATAATGAAGCCAGGTAGACATCTGCTCTTTACAAGGAGCACCTGAAATGGTAAATATGTGGGTAAATATGAAATACTTATTTCTTATTTTAAAATCTCTTTTAAAAGATCAAGATATTATTTTAGTGAGTCAAATGTTTCCTTTTTCTAAAATCAATGTGTAAAATAGTATTGTTCTATTTAACCTCTAGCTCATTCTATAAGCATTTTTGGCTTTATGTTAGTTTTATTATGTATGACTGTACTAGTATAGTTGTACGTGCACTTTATTTATAAGCAAAAATTAAAGCGAAAACAAAAAGTCATAGGAGTTGCGTGCTTATTTTTCTTGACGAAGATGAATAATCAAAATCTTGGAGACGGCTGTTGTGGCTTATCAAGACTATTTGGAGTCTTTTGAATATTGCTATAATATTGTTTTATTATTTGATTTGACTCTTAGAAAAATCCCCGGGGTTAGCAATCTAGACAATTGCTTGAAGCAATGGAGAGCCCCCAATGAGATTAAACTGCTGAATGTAAATTTTCAAAATTTGATGTCATTCAAGAACCTTAAGCGAACTATGCAATATGTGATTTTGGTAACTAAAGCAAAAAAAAAAAAAAAAAAAAAGTGCCTCATCCCAGATCATTGTTTTTGCCTATCTGCAAAAAAGGATAAACCTATGAACTCCAGAGGATTTCCAGGTACCTTAGAAATGAACTGGTGCTCATTTTATAAATTTGGAAACTGAGGCCCAGTGAGATGAACTTAGTTGTCTGAAATTACACAGCCAGTTAATTGGATTGCAGTTGGTGGGCATTCATCTTCCATACTGGACTCTGAGGACACTGACACAGGAATTTCAAGTAGCAAAATGACTCTTGTGGCATCCTCAGGGTACCTTGTCTGCTGTGTAGAATTTTTTTCACTAGATGGCCACCTAGACAACGGTACCAAAGAATCCTGCACTTTCTCCAGTCTTGATTAGCTATTTAAATGCAATTCACTCTTTGTCTTCATAAAGTAAATTTCCTGATAATTTACCTGACCTTGACCGAGTTAAATGAACATGATATTTAGAGACTGATAACAAATAGAAAAAAAATCTTGTAACACATTTAAGAGGGAAGTTTGGTTTGTTTACTGCATTAACGTCTCTTCCTCAATAAAATTCCAATTAAAAGTCCAATGTGCTGGGTGTAGTGGCACACACCTGTAATCCCAGTACTTTGGGAGGCAGAAACGAGAGGATTGTTTGAGCCCACGGGTTTGAGACCAGCCTGGGTAACTTGGCGAGACCTTGTCTCTACAATTAAAAAAAAAAAAAATTAGCCAGGCATGATGGCACGTACCTGTGATTCCAACTTCTTGGAAGGCTGAGGCAGAAGGATCGCCTGAGCGATTTACTATGAACTAACCTGCTTACCATAGGAGGAGATTTTCAGATCAAATTACCTTATAAACCTCTTGAGGATATAGAGGGTTTCATGGAAAGATAATCAGGTAAAAAGAAATCAAGACATATATCTCAAGGATTGCAGTTGTATACCAAGTAAAAGGCACAAAAGTCCAGAAAGTGATCTAGGATGTAACCTTCTAGGTCACCTAAGAGGCGTCACCTCCTCACCCCTCTATTGCTTCTTCCCAGTATGAGTCTTACCATTACTCTCTTGAACTCTTACAATACCCTCCGAATCTGGCTTCCTGCTTTCATTCTTAACCCACATCAAGCTCACTTTCCACACTGTTGTCTGGGTAGTCTTTTGAAAATATGAATCAAATTAGTCTCTTGCTTAAAATGATGAATAGGACACTTCTCAAAAGAAGACATCCAAACGGTCAACAGACACATGAAGAAATGTTCAACCTCACTAATCACCAAGAAGATGCAAATTAAAACTACAGAGATACCACCTAACTCCAGTCAGAATGGCAATTATAAATAACTCAAAAAATAACAGATGCTGGAGAGGATGTGGTGAAAAGGGAACACTGCTGCATTGTTGGTGGGAGTGTAAACTAGTGCAATCTCTGTGGAAAGCAGTGTGGCGATTCCTAAAAGCTCTAAATATTGACCTCACGTATGACCCCTCAATCCCCCTACTGGGAATATACCCTGAAGAACTCAAATCACTCTATAAAAAAGATACCTGCACACGTATGTTTATCGCAGCATTGTTCACAATAGCAAGAACCTGGAAGTAACCATGCTGTCCATCAAAAGAGGACTGGATTTTAAAAATGTGGTACATATACACGATGGAATACTAAGCAGCCATAAAAAAGAACAAAATCATGAATTTCGCAGCAACTTGGATGGAACTAGAATCTATAATACTGAGTGACCTCTCACAGAAACAAAGATCTGAGTATCACATGTTC
This sequence comes from Tarsius wallacei, assembly GCA_963574415.1. Lineage (NCBI taxonomy): Eukaryota > Metazoa > Chordata > Mammalia > Primates > Tarsiidae > Tarsius > Tarsius wallacei. The sequence continues at coordinate 70,215 of CAUYQG010143372.1, read as the reverse complement.
TCACTCATATAGTGAACTTTGAACATCCAACATAATACTATAAGAAAATGACTGACAGTGATGGGAAACTATTGGGGGAGAGGGGAAGGGAGATAGGATTAACAGTAGTCAATATCTGTCTGGGGATGGGGAGAACCTCTTATCAACAAGGGTACCTGAACGAAGCATATTTGTATACCTAATCCTTAACTGTACCCCACAATATCATAATAAAAATTACTGATTATATAAAAAAAATTGTAAACATTAAGTCTTGGAGGTGCTGGATTTGTAAGGGGTACAAAATAGTGCAAACACATTCCATGCAGAGGAAATGTTTACAAAGCATGGAGGACAGAACGAGCCAGGCATTTGGGGTAATTGTAGTTTGATCATGGAGGCATAGTTTGCACGCAAATAAGGCTGGAAAAATCAACAGAAGTCAAACTTAAAAGATGTGAGTAATGTGGTAAATATTTTGCTTTTATTTTATACTGAAGTGAATGAAATGGAAGCATTTTAAAGATTAGCACAACAGGACCATATTTGTGCCTATAATTACAGACTCTGAAAGTCACCTGGACAATGACTGAAATAGGTTGAATTCTGCTACAGCTTTCCAGGTGAAAAATGTAGAGGAATTAAGACATCTTTGGTGAAAACTGAGAGAAGCAGGTTTAATTTACACTTTCAGAGACCCTAAGAACTAAAAACATCATGATGTAACATCCCCTATATGGAAGCAACAAAGTAACTTATTTTCAACTGTAAGGTACAAAACGTTATCTAGGTGCTGAATTTTAGCTTTCTCCCTAGGTGCTCTGATTGCAACGTTCTAGAAATGTTGGTCAATCCTGAACTTAGAATGTGTGTACGAGTGCTCATGCATGTGAGAGAACACACACTTACATATAATATATGTTTACTTTTGTTGTTGCTTTAAAGATACTTAGTCTATTTGTTGAATAAGAGGAAGTAGAAGAAGACATTTTAAAAATACGATTGACCAAATTGGAGAAACACATTTTGAACATGAGGAAGTGAAATTTAAGATACAGAATTTTTTAAAATTATATATATTTTTTATTTTAAAATTGTGGGGTACAGTTAAGGGTTAGGTATACAAATATTCATTGTGCAGGTACCCTTGTTGATGAGGTATGCCCCTCCTTCCCCAACAGATATTGACTGCCATCAATCCCACTTCCCTGCCCCTCCCCCACCATAGTTTCCCTAATACACAGCAGCATTTAAACACATGTAATGCTGGAGAGGATGTGGTGGAAAGGGAACACTTCCACACTGTGTTCCCTTTTATTCCACTGTGGTCCAAGAAGGTGCGTGGCAAAATTTTGATCTTTTGAAATTTGTTTATGCTTGATTTATGGCCAAGTATGTGGTCGTTCTTAGAGTACGTTCCATGTGGTGATGAGTAGAATGTATATTCTGTGGTCGTTGGATGGAGTGTTCTGTGGGTATCAAGTCCATTTGGTCAAGAGTTACGTTGAGGTTCCAGATCTCATTGCTGATTTTTTGTCCTGATCATCTGTCTAGGGTTGTGAGTGGGGTATTAAAATATCCAGTTATGATAGTGCTAGAGTCAATATCTTTTTTGAGTTTACCTAGAAGCTGCTTTATGAAAGTTGGCACTCCTATGTTGGGTGCATATATGTTTATGATAGATATTTCTTGTTGATGGATTGAATCTTTTATCATTATGTAGTCGCCTTCTGTATCTTTATTAATTTTTGATAACTTAAAGGGTATTTTGTCTGAGATTAAGATTGCGACTCCTCCTTTCTTCTGTGTTCCGTTCGTCTGCAAATTTATTTCCCAATCTCTTACTTTGAGTCTGTGAGTGTCCTTTCTAGTGAGATGAGTCTCTAGGAGGCAACATATTGTTGCCTGGTGATATTTTATCCATTTTGCCATTCTATGTCTTTTCAGTGGTGCCTTTAGTCCATTCACATTCAGGCTAATTATTGAAATATGAGAGTTTATCCCTGTCATGAGATACTTATAGAGTTGTTGTTGTTCCTGTTTGTTGTCTTTCTTTTGGTTTTTGAATTGGTTCATGTGTTTTTAATCTTTTTCCTGTACTCTTGTGAAGAACATTGTTGTTCTTTTTTCCTTTTCTTCTGTGTTTAATACTTTCTTAAGTGTTTCTTGTAGAGGTGGTCTGGAGGCAGTGTAAGTTCTTAGGGATTGGATAACTGGGAAAGATTTTAATTCTCCCTCACTGATGAAGCTTAACTTGGCTGGGTGGGTTATTCTTCATTGAAATTGTTTATCTTTTAGAACTTTGAAGATAGGGCTATAAGCTCTCCTAGCTTGGAGGGTTTCTGTAGATAAATCTGCTGCTATTCTAATTGGTCTTCCATGGTAGGTAGTCTGATCTTTGTCTCTTGCTGCCTTTAGGATTTTTTCTTTTATACCTACTTTGTTTAGGCAAATTATTATGTGTCTGGGAGTTGTTCTCATTTGTTATCTTTCAGGGGTTCTCTGAATCTCTTGTGTTTGAATTTTCACATCACTGGTGAAATGAGGGAAGTTTTCTTGAATAATTTTATGGAATGTTTGTTCCAGGGTGGTCTCTGTCTCTCTTTTTGCCTCAGGAAGTCCAGTTACTCTTAGGTTCAGTCTTTGAAGTAATTGCTCATCTCTTGAAGGTTTTGTTCTGTCTTTTTAAGCTTCTTTTCTATATTTTTGACAGTTTGGGTTAGTTCCATATTTTGGTCCTCAAGCTCTGAGATTCTTTCTTCTGCTTGGCTAAATCTGCTTTCCATGCTTATCAGTTTGTTATTTATTTCATTCACAATATTCTTTACTACTGTTATCTCAGTTATCAACTCCTTCCTAGTTTCTTCTTGTCTCTCCTCAATTCTTTTTAACCTCTCTATTAATGTCTTGATATCTGGGTTTGTAGTTTGAGACCAGTCATTCTGGGGGGTCTTCATTGTTTGCATTCTGAAGTCTGTTTTTTCAGTGTCTGACCTCCCAGGGGTGTGAGAAACCCATATTCTTTTTTTGATTTTTCTTCATTTGTGTAGATTTTTCTCTCCCCCTTTGCCTCCCCTTCTTTAATTCTGTTTTTCAGGGAAGATGGGGTCGCTTTTGCTTTTTGTTCAATCTCCTGATCTTCCTTATTAGGATCCTCTGGCTTTGTTCACTTCTGAGTCTGGACTGTGGGTTGGGGGCTATACTTTTTGCAGTTTTGAGATTTAATTGAGGGGGAAGCTATGATTCAGAATCTATTTTCAGATCCCAGTATCCACAGACACGTGTATGGGTACCCTGGAACCCACTTCCCACAACCTTACAATCTGTCCATGAAGTGGGGGTTTAGGTTTGCTCCCTGGAACAAAAGGAGGTAAGAAAAAGGAACATAATGGAAGAAGGGGGGGTCAAGAGGAAGTTGGAGAGAGAGAAGAGTAAGAAGGGAAACAGACATACATACCAACTAATGAATGAAAAGAGATACAAAGCCAGAACAGAGTAAAAAAACAAACAAAATTCCCTGAAGGATACTGGTAATCACACAAAACAGCCCAATAAAATCATGCCTTTTGATGTATTCTTCCCTAATACAAACAGGTAGTCTAAATCAAAAAGCAAACAGAAGTGAACAAAACAGTCAAAACAATAAAATAAAAAATCAAAATAAGAAAACAGAATAGCTCTGAGGTCTTTCCTGAGTATCTAAAGTCTCCTCAGCTCTGATTTCTAGCCTCTCCCCTCTGCTCTCATTTCAGGCAGATAGGGTTACTCACAGCTTGGGTCGGTTCCCTTGATTTGCTGCCTGACAGGTCTGCCACACAGCACTGAGTTGTCTGCCTCTGATTCAGTGTAGGGGAGGGGCTTCTGTTTCTTGGTTTGGCAGGTTACCTTATGCCACAAGGTGGAGGCTGTGAGGAGCTGGGTGGAGCAATGCAAATCTCTACCTGGAAAATGGCTGTGCTGTGCAGCTCCTCCCCAGGTATGGACTCCCCTTGACTTTCCCCGATTCTCTCTCTCCACCTGTTGGGGCCCCAGTTGATCTGCTGTGAAGGGCGAAGATGGTGTGTGTCTGGCATCAGGCACTGGGAACCAGCGAGATAGCTGGGTGCTGCAGTTTGGCGTTCTGTGGGTGGCTTGGGGTGGAGGAGGGAGCAGGGAATTCCCTGGGGCCAGAGCCGAGAGCCGCTGTGGCTACAGTTGCTCAGCACCTGGTAGCAACCATAGCAGTAATCCCTTGCAGAGGCCATGGTGCGGTGGCGGCATTTTGCTGCTGCGTGGGACGGGCTATAGCAGCCACCCACCATGGAGGCGGCTGCTGCAGGGCGCGTGTGGAACCGCCTTTAGGAGCCACCTTTTGTGGAGATCTTCACATTTTGACTTGTCCCGTCTGGATCTTGCCGAGTGTCCCCCAGGTGTTTTTTTTAATGTTCTTTTATTATGTTTTCCTATCATGAGGTACACCAGGTAAAATAAGAGCCAAGTTGAAGATTGCCCACTTGGAACCTAGAACTATAATTTGTTGAAAACACTTTCAGTGGAAGGATGGGAAAGTCAGATTGCATTGGATTAAGAAAAAAGGTAAATTGAGTATGTAGTGACTTTGGGCTTGTGATCATTAATTTTATATGTCAACTTTTATATCGGGGATGCTCAGATATCTAGCTAGTCATTATTGCTGGTTGTATCTGTAAGGGTGTTTCTAGAATAGATCAGCATTTGACATGAAAGATTGAGTAAAGCGATGGCCCTCATCAATGTGAGGGCCATCATCCAATCAGTGGAGATCCTGAATAGAAAAAAAAAAATGAGAAAAGGAGGATTCTCTGCCTGACTCTGCCTGACTGCTTGAGCTAGGAGCTAGTATATTAATTTTCTCCTGTTTTCAGTGTTTCTGTTTCTTATGCCTTCATACCTGGACTATAATCTGTGCTATAAGTACTCTAATTTCCAGGCCTTCAAATTACACCACAAGCTTTCCTGAGTTTCCAGTTCACAGATGGCAGATTATGGAATTTCTCCTCTTCCATAATTATATAAGCCAATATTTTATAATAAATATAACTTTATATGATTTATTATAAGGTGTAAGTAGGAGATATATATATTCTGTTTTTCTGGAGGACCCTAACTAATACAGGAAGGCTATAATATAGGATTTTCCCTTCCTGAATCACTGCTTTAGAGTATACTTACTTTTTTTTTTTTTTTGAGTTGGAGTCTCACTCTGTCACCCAGACTGGAGTGCAGTGGCTGCTCCCGGCCACTGCAGCTTCGAACTGCTGGGCTCGGGCGATCCTTCCGCCTCAGCCTTCCGAGTAGCCGAAACTATAGGCGCGTGCTACCACACCGGCTAATTTTTTGATTTATTGTAGAGGTGAGGTCTCACCAAGTTGCCCAGGCGGGTCTCAAACACATGGGCTCAGGCAATCCACTCACCTCAGTCTCCCAAGACGCAGGATTACAGGCTGAGCCACTGAGCCCGGCTGAGTATACTTACTTCTAATAACAATGAACTCTTTCAATGGGTACCTATTCTGTTGCTAAATAGCCTTAATTTTATTGAGTTCTTTGTAATAATTTTTACCTAATTCATTTAAATTATCCTTTTTGGCTTTAGTAAATAAATTAAATCACAGAGATAAATATGATAATATTTAAGATTATCACTTCCTCTACTAATCATTTCTTAATGGCTTTGTTGAAATAGAAACCCTATATTATATAATTCGCCCATTTAAAGTACACAATTACATGTTTTTAGTATATTCACAGAATTGTGCAACCAGCACCACAACCAATTTTAGAACATTTTTGTCACCACACAAAGGTCTCCTGCGCTCTTAGCTATCACTACTAACCCACAAATCCCTCTGAGCTCTGAAGTAACCAGGAATCTATTTTCTGTCTCTATAAATTTGTCAAATCTGAGCATTTACTATAAATGGAATAATTTAATATGTAACCTTTTGTGACTGGCCTTTTTCATGTAACCAAATGTTTTCCAGGTTCATTCATGTTGTACCTACCACACATTAGAACTTCATTTCTTTTTATGGCAGAACCATAGTACATTGTATGGGTATACTACAGTTTGATTTTTCCATTCAGCAGCTGATGGCTATTACTACTTAAGTTTTCTCCACTGTTTGATAATAATGAATAATGCTCCATAAAAACCTATGTACAGATGTTTGTGGGGACATATATTTTCATTTATTTGGGGCATATCTAAAAGTGAAATTGCTTGGTCATATAGAAACCCTATGTTTAACTCTTTGAAGAATTGCCAGACTATTTTTCCAAAGTGGCTGCACCATTTTACATTCCCATCAGCAATATATGAGAGTTCCAGATTCTCCATATCCTTGCCAATGCTTTTTATTACTTGTCTTTTTGATTATAGCCACCTAGTGAGCATCAAATGGTACCTTATTGTGAATTTTTAATTTGTATCTTGCTGATGACCAATGATGTTCTGCTTCTTCTCAAATGCTTATTGACTATTATACATTTTTTTTTTGAAAAAATATCTATTCAGATCTGTTGATATTTTTAATTGGGTTATTTTCCCTTTATTATTGGCCTATAAAAGTTCTTTATGTTTCTCAGATATAAGATCTTTACCAGATATGATTTCAAACTATTTTCTCCTATTCTGTGTTTTTTTGTTTGTGTTTGGTTTTGCTTATTTTGCAATGTTCTTCAAAATACAATAGTTTTTCATTTTAATGAAATCCAATTTATCTAATTTTTTTCTTTTGTTGCTTGTGCTTTTGGTGCCATATCTAAGATTCTATTGCCAAATTCAGGGCCACACTTTACCCACATGTCTCTTCTAAGAGTTGTACGGTTTCAGCTTATACATTTAGGTATTTGATCCATGGAATTTTTGTATATCATATTGTAAATCATATGAAATAGGTATCCAACTTCACTCTTTTTTATATATCTATTTGTCCCAGCACCCAAAAAGCCTATTTTCCCTATCAAATTTCAACAAGTCTTGGCAAATTTGCTGAAAATTAATTGACCATAAATAGATAAGTTTATTTACTGAATCTCTATTCTATTCCATTTATCTATATATCCATCATTATGTCAGTACCATATTCTCTTTATTGTCATTTCCTGTTATTTATTTTTACTTCTTAATGTTTACTCTGAGACTCTGAGCTCTTTTATATGTCATATAATTCAAATTCATTTGTAATTTTGATTCTTTTACCCGACATGTGCTGTAGTTTGTCACTGTCATTGTTAAAATACCACACTCAAGCCTAAATCCAATAGAACAGAAAGCTGATATCTAACTAACAATTCTTCATAACTAAGCACACCTGTATTTTCTCAAGAGCATATCCAAGGTATTTTGGCTCCAGTGATAAGGTCAACCTTAAGAGAGGTGGAGATTGATCCTGAAGACACACAAATTAACATAGCAGAATGGCAAAGGAGGAAGAGTTAAGAAAACAGCCATGACGAAAAGTCATTTCTACTGCTTAAGACCTGATCTCTAAGCCAGAGGAGATGGTATAAGTAAAGGAGGGTGGAAGAGAGAGGGGATGAGGCATGGGCAAATTTATAGCATAGAGTACTTGTCATGGGGGGAGGGGGCAGGGTGTAGCAAATCTCAACTGTGAAGAGATAAGAAAATCAAATGTCTTCTTATATAGCCTAAGTATTATTCCATATATGCTCTATTCTATATCAACTCTTTCAACTACTCCATTTCCTCCCTCCCCCACACACATTATATATTCTTACTAAAGAAAAGATGAATATGATCAAAATATTAAACAAAAGTAATTTATTATGGATAATATGATAGCTATGGGAAACAAAACAGAACAAAAAAGACATACAACACTTTTATAATGGTGCCTGAATAGAAAATTTGAAGCAGAAAAACATACCAAAATATCCCCTGGAAGAGAATTATTTGATATAAAGAAGGCTAGGAAAATAAAACATTGACACTAAAACTTATCCCAATATAGTAAACTACATTAATAGAGAAAGGCAGATTCTAAAAAGTCAGTTATAAGGTAGAAGAAAAACTGTCTTCAAATATCTTTATGGTACCATTCAATATCAAAAGGTAGTAGAAAACATCATGTAGTGTTCTGACGTAGGCAATAATTCTATACTTTTGTATATACCTAGCCAAGATGTTTTTCAAGGTCAGAGATTATATTCTTAAAAATCTAATCATTCCATTTTTAAGGTACCCTTGAACCCATTTTGAAAATAAAGGAGCCACATTGAGAATAATATAATTTCTACTGATGTTTTCTTCTTCCAGATCTTTTATTAAACCTCATCTCACTGATTTTCCAGTGAAAGTCTTCCATCTTCGGTCTTTATCCCTAAACAGCTCCACCAAACAGCAGGCTTATGAAATGTGGTGGTTGGAATCTTGTATTCCCTTGATTTAAAAAAAGTCTGTTGGTGAAAGGGAATAGGCACTCTTTTATACATAATAATGAGAAAACTTCTATGTAATGAATAGACACAACTACATATATGTGATTTTCTGCTAAAATTAAGACCACATTAAAGGGGGTCTAATAGTCATGACATGAATGGAGATTCACATCTGCTATGCATCCCTGATAGCTTCTTTACCTCTGTCCCTGTAGTCATAGCTATATTCCAAACTAGACAGTGAGCCAGTTGAAGCTTCAGGCTGTGTTTCATTCACCTCTGAATGTCTAGCACCAAACATATTCCTATGTCTACAAATAAACATAGGAATAAACATAGTTGATGCTTGGTAAATATCTGCAGTATATGTATAAATGAATGAATAAATAAATGTAGCCACAAACATCTCTTCAATCTACAAAGACTGTATTGTATTTGTTGTATTGTATTTAGTCCATGTTTCATCCAGCCAGCTTTCCAATGCCTGCTGCTGGGTCTCCTGTTTTGGTGCTTAATGATACCCAATTTCCTTTATTAGTGTGTTGACTGAATCAATAGCTTTTTTTATTATTTGAGCTTAATTCAGAACTCCTTATAAATGGACAAAAGGTGATTATTCCCAGTAACTTCACTCTACCATTTAGAAGAAAGATGGTTTCGGAGCGTGATGGAAAAGCTGCTATTTTCTGATAAAAGTGCAAATTTGAATAAAAAATTAATATTTATATCAGTTACAAAATGTGATTGTCTCACTAAAAATGTCTACAGTGTTTTAATCTTACTATTTTTCATTAAGTTTCTCGATAGGATACCCATCTCTAACTTTTGAATATAATCTCATTACCAATAGTTCAAATAACTTTATTATTAAAAGTCTCATTGACAAACTTAACTAAAATTGAATGCATAATTGAATTTTTTGCCATTCTTTTGTATTTTTTTCTAACATATGCAGTTTTAATACTGACTCCTTTGAAAATCTAGCAAATTGAAATTCAGCAGTCACTAAAGAATATTGTTTTATAAGGAGTCAGAAGACAAAACAAATACCCCTTGTACTTATTTTAATTAAGCCTGTCATTGAAAAAAAGATGCTTTAAATAATTTTAAAAATTATTGATTCCAAAACCATTCTATGAATTTTTAATTTCATTATACCCACAATTTACCCATTGAAATTTTAAATCTTATCCTACAATTTTACAATGATTTTATAATACATATATATTTTATATCTGTCCATACACATACATACTTAGCTTTGCTTTTATTAAACAAACCAATGGGATCATATTCTATTGTGAGAAATGTTTGTTTTGACCAGAACTTCTAAAGAAACATAAAGTGAATATTTTATTAGCAGACTTGTGATGATGAGTTAAATATTTTATCCTTTTCAGCATTGTCACCCCGATATAACAACTACAAAGTCCATGAATCTATAAGAATGTGACTTACATATGTCCTTAAGACTAAATAATTAACAAAAAACAGCAAAATATTTTCAGCTTGCTAGACGTTTAATTCAACCATGTTTTACCAACATGGTCATAGTGTTTAATCTCCACAAGGAAATGAAACTATACACATTACTCTAGATCAAGTCTCCTTTTGTTGACAAAAATAAATTGAAAACATGTATATTAACAGACTGTAGAATATCTGTAGCCATAGGATTTACTTCTCCTTTCCAGAGAGAATATAGGGCCAACTACTCAATTAATGAAGCCATACTTAACACATCAGAAAAAAAGAGTAAGGGCTGTCTTACATAGCACTTTAATTAAAGTGAAGTAAGCTTTTGATTTAGTTGGAAAATTCTAACTCTATTGGTTGTTTATCAATTGTGGAAAGAGTAATCAAAATACTCTCAAAATCAATATTTTACTGAGAAGAAAAAATACATTGGAATCTTTTCCTTGTAAAATTACATTTCATGAATGTTTTATATTCAGAAGTACTAATAATATAAATATTGTAAATTATTTAAAAATTGCAAAACAATATATAATGCATACACATCAAACATGTAATAGGCATGCACAGTAAACAAGTAAACAATATATAATGCATACACATCAAACATGTAATAGGCATACACAGTAAACAAGAAAACAATATATAATGCATACACATCAAACATATAATAGGCATACACAGTAAACAAGTAAATGTTTATATTCTACTATAAGAAATAAACATATTTATATAGATGCTTAGAAAAGTCCTGGAGAAACAGATAAATTGTAACTAAATATTACCTCTGAACAATATACATTTAAGTACTTTATCTTTTTTTAAGTTTTAAAATTAACATGAATTGCTTTTAAAAGCAGAAAAATGACATAAGAAACTCTATAAAAATATGTAACAATTATTGCCCTTAAAAGATTGCAAGCACTTTAATTTATATACTCTCATTGAAGTAGCTAAACAATAGTGTAAATTTTGTACTAGACTCACTTCATGTTTAAGAGCTGTCTTGACTATGAATTCAACATGCAAACTCATAAATTGAAGTTTCTGTCACCAATATGATAGATCGTAAAAAAATGCAGATTGTGGCCCGGCTCGGTGGCTCAGCCTGTAATCCCGCGCTTTGGGAGGCTGAGGTGAGTGGATTGCCTGAGCCTGCGGGTTCAAGACTCACCTGGGCAACTTGGCGAGACCTCATCTCTACAGTAAATCAAAAAATCAGCCGGGCGTGGTAGCGCGTGCCTATAATTCTGGCTACTCGGAAGGCTGAGGCAGAAGGATTGCCGAAGCCCAGTGGATTGAGGCTGCAGTGGCCAGCAGCGGCCACTGCACTCCAGTCTGGGTGACAGAGTGAGATTTCAACTCAAAAAAAAAAAAAAATGAAAAAAATGCAAATTGTGGGTTAATTCACTGACATACAATTTTGATTTTTTAACTAAAATACTTCTGTCAAGAAAACACAAATAAAATTATGAAGAAATTGATGGTATCATTCTTTAATTTCCATGTTTAGAACTTCCTTTAAAATCTTTTATTGGGCTGATCTGGGAGGTGACAAATTCCCTCAGCACATGCTGTCGGGGCGGGGGGCGGGGAGGCACTTCATTTCTTCTCTGATTACAAATTGTAGTTTGATGGAGTAAGAAAGTGTTGGTTGGCACTGCTTTTCTTTAAGAATGCTAAAAATGGGCCCCAATCTCATCTGGCTTTTAAGATTTCTGTTGAGAGGTCTACTGCCATTCTGAAGGCTCTCTATTAATAAGTAGTCTGTTTCTTCTCTATAGCTGCCTTTAAGATTTTTTCTATCATGCTAACCTTGGGTAGTCTGAGGACTGTGTGCCTTGGGAGATGATCATCTCATATCATCTCATATCATGGCAGAAATTCTCTGAATTTCATGCATCTGCATGGAAGCCTCTCTAGCAAGATAGGTGAAGCTTTCTTGGATAATGTCTTGAAAAGATGTTTAAGGTTGATGTTATTTTCCCCTTCTTTCTCAGGAATGTCATTCAGACACAGATTCGGTCTATACATAATAAAGTACCTTTCAAAGACTTTTTAAAAAATTCTCTTTTTATTATTTTTGTCTGTTGGGGTTAATTCGAAGGATCAATCTTCAAGCTCTAAAACTGTTTTCTCTCCCTGGCCAAGTCTGTTGTCAAAGTTTGCAACTGCCTTTTGAAATTCCAGAAGATAATTCTTCAGTTCGTAAAACTTCAGTTCAGTTCTAGCTTTGTCTAGCTTTGTCTAGCTTTGTATGGACTGTTTTAATGGCCTGTTTGATCTGGGTATTCATTTTGTCTTTGAATTTCTTTGCCATCCATATTCTGAACTCTATATCTGCCACTAGGGAAAATTTATTCTGATTAGAGTCCGTTGCTCAGTAACTAGCAGAATCCTTTGTAGGCATCAAAACACTATGGCTTTATTTATTAGCAGAGTTCTTATGCTGACTCCTTCTCATTTGTGGGGACAGACTCTTCTCTTACTTCTAATGACACTCATAGGATCAAAATAAAGATATGGAAAAAGATTTTTCATAAAATGGAAAACAGAAAAAAGCAGGAGTAGTCATTCTTCTACCAAATAAAACAGATTTTAAATTGATAAAAGTAGTAAAAGGATGATGAAGGGCACTTCATAATAATAAAAGGCTCAATTCAACAAAAATAAATATCTATCTTAAATATATGTATACACTCAATATAGGAGCACTCAGATTTATAAAACAATTGCTGCTTAACCTAAGAGAAAACAGAGACAGCCACACCATAATAAGAGAGGACTTCAATATTCCACTAACAGCTTTAGGCATATCACTGAAGCAGAAATCTAACAAAGAAATTCTGGGCTTAAATCTGACACTTGGCCAATTATATCAAACAGATAATCACAGACTATTCCAGCCAACAATCACAGAATATAAATTTTTTTCATCCACACATAGAATATATTCTAAGATCAACCACATACTGTCATAAAGTGACCTAGAATAAATGTGAAACACCAAAAATACATGAAACATCTTCTCTGACCACAGCAGAAGAAAAATAAAAATCAACACAAAAGAAATCCTCAAAAACATACAAATACGTGAAAATTAAACAACTTCCTCCAAAACAATTTTTTGGGTAAATAACAAAATCAAGAGAGAAATGAGATACCTTGAAATGAATGAAAATACAGACACAACATACTAAAAACTCTGTAATGCCACAAAAACAGTGCTAAGAGGATAGTTTATAACACTATATGCCTACATCAAGATAATATAAAGATCTTAAATATGCAACCTTAAGTTTCATCTAAGGAAACTGGAAAAACAAAAACAAATAAACCAAATGCAAGCATAAAAGTAGAAATAAACAAAGTCAGAGCAAAAGTACATGATATTGAGACCAAAAAAAAAAAAATTTCAAAGGATTAATGAGTCAAAAATCTGGCTCTTTGAAAGGATAAACAAGATGGACAAACTTCCAGCCAGATTATCAAAAAAGAGAGAGAGAAAGTCCAAATAAATACAATCAGCAAAGATGCAGATGATGTTACAACCAATCTTGAAGAAATACAGAAGATTATCAGATATTATTATCAAAATCTATATGCATGTAGCTTAGAGAATCTAGTGAGAAAGAATAGATTCCTAGAAACACAACCCTCCCAGATTGAAACAGGAAAAAAATGAAACCATGAACATACCAAAAACAAGTCAAAAATTTAATCAGTTGTAAAAAAAACTTACCTACCAAAAAAGCTCTGGACCAACCAGATGGATTCACAGTCAACTTGTACCAGATGTGCAAAGAAAAGCTGATTCCAATCCTACTAGAAGTATTCCAAGCAATCAAGAAGGAAAGACTCCTCCCTAACTCATTCTAGGGGCAATATCATTCTGATACCAAAAAATGGCAAAGATGAGATAAAGAAAGAAAACTGCAGGCCAATATTCCTGATGAACATAAACACAAAAATTCTCAACAAAATATTAGCAAACTACATCCAACAACATGTCACAAAGATCATTCTTCATGACCATCTGGACTTTACTCCCAGGACTGCAAGGCTGTTTCAATATATGCAAATCAATAAATAACTCAACACATAAACAGAAGTAAAAAATAAGAACCACCTGATTATCTCTACAGATGCAGAAAAAGAATTTGATAAAATCCAACATTTCATCATGATAAAAACCCTCAACCATCTAGGCATTGAAGGAACATTCCTCAAAATAATAAGAGCTACCTATGATAAGCCTGCAGCCAACATTATTCTCAATGGGCAAAGGTTGGAAGCACTCTCCCTATGAACTGAAATAAGACAAAAATATTCATTCTAACCACTCCTATACTCCTATTTAAGATAGTATAAGAAGTCCCAGCCAGAGTAATCAGGCAAGAAAAATAAATAAAATGTATTTTAAAAAGGAATTCAAATTATCTCTTTCACAGATTATTTAATTCTATATCTAGAAAACCCTAAAGGTGCCAACAGAAGACTCCTAGCACTGATAAATGACTTCAGTAAAGTCTTGGGATACAAAAAGCAACACTCAAAAATCAGCTGCATTTCTATATACCAACAATAAACAGGATGAGAATAAAAAGAAAAACAATCTCATTTACAATAACCAATAACCACCCACCCAAAAAATCATTTGGAATATATCTAACAAAAGAAGTGAAAGATCTCTACAACGAGAACTACAAAACACCACCAAAAGAAACCAAAGATGACACAAGCAAATGAAAAAACACTCCATGCTCATGGATTGGAAGAATCAATATAAATAAAATGTCCATACTGCCTAAGGTCACCTGTAGATTCAGTACAATTCCTATCAAACTACCAGCATTGTTTTTCATATATCTAGAAATAACAATATTTAAATTCATGTGAAAGCAAAAAAGAGCCTGAATAGTCAAAGCAATGCTAAACAAATAAACAAACAAAAAACAAAACCAGAGGTATCACATTGCCAGACTTCAAACTTTATTACAATACTACAGTAATCAAACCAGCATGGTATTGGTACAAAAATATACACATAGACCAATGGAACAAAATATAGAACCCAAAAATAAGACCACTTACTTACAACCAACTAATTTGCAGAAGAAATGAATCAGGACTCTTACCTATAATTAGGTAACTAAAATACATACTCTTACCTATAATTAGGTAACTAAAATACATCAATGACTTAAGCATAACATCCCAAAGTATAAAATCCTAGAAGAAAGCCTAGGAAGCATTTTCCTGGACATTGGCCTGGTAATGAATTCATGGCCAAGATCTCAAAAGCAAATACAGCAAAACCTAAAATTGACAAGTGGGGTATAATTAAACTAAAAAGCTTCTGCACATAAAATTTTTTTAAAATCCACAGGATTAAATAGACAATCTACAGAATGGGAGAAAATACTTGAATATTTGCAAACTGTACACCCAACAAAGGCTTAATATCCAGAATCTGTAAGGACCTCAAATGAATCAACAAGAAGGAAAAAAATACTCCATTAAAAAAGCAGGCAAATGACATGAACATGCACTTCTCAAAGGAAGGCATACAGGCTGCCAACAAAAATATGAATGAGGACTTAACATCCCTAATCATCAGAGAAAAACAAATTAAAGCCACAATGAGAAAAAGTCAAAAAACAACAGATGTTGGCAAGGTTGCAAAGAAAAGAGAACAGTCCTGCACTGCCAGTGGGAATGTCAGCTAGTTTATCACCCGTACAAAGCAGTTTGGAGATTTCTTAAAGAACTATAAATAGATTTGTTATTCACCCCAGCAATCCCCACTGGTGAGTATATACCCTAAGGAGCATAAATTATAAATCATTCTACCAAAAAGACACCTGTACTAGTATGTTTATCACAACACTGTTCATAATACCAAAGACATGGACCAAGTGCCCATAAACTGTAGATTGGATAAAAAAATGTGGCACATATATACCATGGAATACTACACAGTCATAATAAGGAACAAAATCATGTTCTTTGCAGCAACATGGATGCAGCTGGAGATCATCATACATACTTTAAAAATTATTTTGTGTTTCTTATGGCCCATCCAGTGTTAAGGCCTTGAGGATCCCTGGGGAGGCCCTGAGGCCCTTGTGGCTCCATCAACCACAACCCATACTTTTCATCATGTACCAAAACAACTCAAATAAATCATAGAACTAAATGTAAAATATCTGAGGCCATAAAACTAAAAAAAATAGAAAATCTTTATTACAAAGTTTTCTTAGATATAACATAAAAAACAAAAACCATTAAAAAATAGTTAAGTTGAACTACATTAGAATTAAAATCAGATTTTTAAAAGACACTACTAAGAAATAAAGAGATAAACCATAGAGTGGAGAAATGTTTGCAAAGCACCTAACTGATTCAGGGTTAGTATCCAGAATACATGAAGAACCATTATATCTCAATAGTGAGCCATACAATACAATATAGCAATGAGTAAATGATGTGAACAGATGCCTCAGATAAATACAGACAAAACATAACTACATTAAAAAGATGCTTATGATGCTTATGTGTCTGTTGGCTGCGTGTATGTCTTCTTTTGAGAAGTGTCTATTCATGTTGTTCATCCACCTTAAGGGGTTGTTTTTTGTTTTCCTTTTGGCATACTTGAGTTCATTGTAGATCCTGTATGTTAGACCTTTGTCAGATATACAGTCGGCAAATATTTTTTTCCATCCTGTTGGCTGTCTTCCTGCTCTCTTGATGGTTTATTTTGCTTTGCAGAAGCTTTTCAATTTAATGAGGTCTCATTTGTCTATCTTATCTCTTATGGCATGGGTTTTGATCAGAAATTGATTGCCTACTCTGATTTCCATAAAGGTGTCTCCTGCATTTTCTAAGATTATTACAGTTTGAGGTTATATATCTTTGATCCATTTAGAGTTGGTTTTTGTGTCTGGTGATAGATAGGGGTCCTGTTTCAAACTTCTGCATGTGGTTAGCCAGTTTTCCCAGCACCATTTGCTGAATAGATTCTCCTCTCCTCAGTGGTGGTTGGTGGAGGCTTTGTTGACGATGACTTGGTTGAGAAACAGGTTTTCCTTCCAGAATCTCTATCCTGTTCCATCAGTCTATATGCCTGTTCTTGTACCAATATCAAACTGTTTTAATTATCGTAGACTTATAGTAAAGTTTATAGTCTCCCACTTTGTTTCTTTTGTTGAGGATTTATTTGGCTATTTGAGGTCATGTATGTTTCTGGGGAGGGGGGCCACATAACATCAATAAGGGTACCTGATCTCAAACCAGGTGAAGTGGGGACCAAAGGGAGACCCAAACTTTACCTGTATGACCACTTGTATACCTAATCCTGAATTGTACCCCACATCTTTAAAAGAAAAAAAAAAGATGCTCAGAATCCATCATTGGGGAAGTGAAAATTAAAATCATAATCATACCTACTGAATGAATAAAATAACAACATTAATAATAATACTTGAGAATAGAAAATGATAATGAGGATATGGAGTGGAACTCACATATTGTTTGTGGGAATACAGAAACTGTATAGCCACTTTGGAAAAGAGCTTGGTGGTTTCATGTAAAGTAAAACACATGCTAACCATAGGAGCCAACAATCCAGTATCCAGGCATTTACCCAAGAAAAATGAAAGCATATGTCAAAAAATTATCAATGTAAACATCTGTAGCAGCTTTACTTATAATTGTATAAGTTGGAAACAATCCACTTACCTAACAACTGGTAAATGTATAACTAAATTGTGGTATGTCCATACAATGAAATATAACTCAACATGGCAATAAAAGACAAAGTATCACTGACTATAAATATGGTAGTAACACAAATATTGTTCTGTGGCTTTGTCCTATGATATATTCTGTGACTACATTTAGGTGTTTTTGTTTGCTTCCTTTTATACATTTCTTAGAGATGTCTCTAATCATTTTTTGTGTTTTGCTACTACAAAATCATAATTGACTTATTAATAGCAACTTGCTTCATGGATCAATTATCTAACTTAATTTTTTGCTGTGCTTACAGATATGTCAAACTGGAACGAAGTGCACAGACCTTCTTCCAGACATCTTTCAGTTCTCTGTGGTCATTCTTTCATTTGAGGGAATATGTCCTAACAGATGTTTTGGTCTCCATCAGCAACTTTTCCAGCTGCAGAAAGATGATCTGCCATCAAAATTTCTGGGAAGCCAGAGAATTGGCTTCTGTGGCAAAGCCACAGAACAATATTTATGTTACTATCATATTTATAGTTAGTAAAATTAGTGCTGAATTAACTGGTATTTACTTTAATTCATTACAGCTTCTATTATTTCATGTATAAAGGTAGCTTGGAAAAATCCACATTATGTTAATGTGTAGGCAGTGGATGAAACGTAATTCTGTCAGAAACAATATTTTATTGTAAGCTAAAACATAGATTTAATCAAACATTATTTATTCTGCACAGAAAAAGTTATTTTATCATTGAGTACATTTTAAGCACTTAACATTGTGGTCCCTCAACCACATAATTTGATATTATGCACAGCTAGTTAAAAAAAAAGAATAAACTTTTATTACATTAAAGTGAAAGTCTACTGCTTCCTGCCTCTTAACTAAAGAGAGAATCCAATACACATACTGCAATCTCAACCAAAAATATCATTTCTTTTCTCTTGATATAAAGTTATATTTACAATTTACATTCCAGGAGAAACTATTCAGTGAATGGTGCTGGAAAAGCTAACTGACGACATGCAGAAGATTGAAACCTATCACCAGACACAAAAATCAAATCAAAATGTATGAAAGGCGTAAAACTTCAAACTACAAGAATCTTAGAAAATGCAAGAGACAGGCTTACAGAAATTGGAATAGGCAACCAATTCCCGAACAAAATCCCAAATGCCCATGCTATAAGAGATAAGATAGACAAGGGGAACCTCACCGAACTGAAGTTTCTGCAAGGCAAAAATTAAAAAAAGAAAGAAAGGAAAAAAAAAAAACAAAAAACCAGCAAGAGAGCCAGGAGACAGCCCACAGAATGGGAATAAAAGAATTTGCCAATTGTGTATTTGACAGGCTTAATATCCAGGATCTACAAGGAATTCAAACATGCCAAAAGGAAAAAAACCAAACAGCCCCATTAAAAAGTGAGCAAAAGACATAAATAGACACTTCTCAAAAGAAGACATACGAGTAGCCAACAGATACATGAAATAAATGCTCAGCCACACTAATCATCAAATAAATGAATATCAAAACCACACTGAAATACCACCTAACTCCAGTTAGGATGGCCATCATCAATAACTCAAAAAACAACAAATGCTGTAGAGGAGGCAGGAAATGGGAATACTTCTACCCTGTTGGTGGGAGCATAAACTAGTACACCCTCTGTGGAAAACAGGGCAGTGATTCCTAAAGGATCTAAAAAGTCGACCTTCCATATAACCCAGGAATCCCCCTTCTGAGAATTTACCCTGAGGAACTCAAATCATTCTACAAAAAAGATAGCCATACATGCATATTTATTGCAGCACTATTCACAATAGCAAAAAACATTGAACCAACCATGCTGCCCATCAAAACTGGACTAGATTAAAAAATGTGGTACACTTTTTAATACATGATGGAATATTACGCAGTCATAAAGAAGAACAAAATTATGGACTTCACAGCAATTTGGATGGATTTAGAGTCTATAATACTCAGTGATCTATCACAGAAACAAAACATTGAGTACCACATGATCTCACTCATAAAGTGGACTCTGAACAATTATCATACTGCTGTAAGAAGGGGATTGGCAGAAGTGGGGCACTGCCAGGAGGAGGGCAAGTAATATCAATAAGGATAACTGATCTCAAACCAGGTGACATGGGGACCAAAGGGAGGCCCAAACTTTACCTGTATGAAGATCACTTATCTGCCTAATTCTGATTTATACCCCATATCTTTAAAATAAAAAAAATTAAATTTATATTCCAAGTTGACCATTGCCTTTAATGTCATTAAACCACATAACAAGCTATTTACAACTAAGAGTTCTTATATATAACAAATTGAGTATATATAATGTATATGTATGGGAATTATTGTTATTTTTTCTCATATGTTACTCTGCAATTTATAATTAAAAAGACTGCCAGATTCAGTGGCTGATGCTTATAATCCCAGTACTTTGGAGGCCTAGGCAGGAAGATTGCTTGGAGTACAGGAGTTCGAGACCAGCTTAGGCAACATAGCAAGACCTCATCTCTACAAGAAACTGAAAATAAAATTAACTGGTTGTGGTGGCATACACTTGTAACCCCAGCTACTTGGGAGGCTGAGGTAGAAGGAGAGTCTGAGCATAGAAGGTCGAGGCTATGATGAACTGTGATTGTGCCACTGTACTCAGTGTGGGCACCAGAGTGAAATCCTGTCTTACAAAATAATCATAATCATAATCATAATCATAATAAGGTAAATATCTCCCCCAAATACAATTACAGAATTCTACTCCTGCTTGCAATTTGTGCATCTTTTACAGTGACTTCAAATAGAACTTTCCATTTCCATTTGATGTGTTCAAAAGGGGCAACTTTTAGGGATATTGTGGTGTTAAACTATGTAGAACATTTTTCATTTTTCACTCAGAAATAATATGTAATTTATATGATTCTTCCATTTTCTTTTTTCTGTGACCTTCGGAAATCTTAGACTTGTTAAAAGTGAAGCAGTCTCACTCCATAAGCATATAATGTAATCACATATAATTGGGTGATCTTGTTCAATCTAACTTTTAATTTGCCTTTGAAGTTTAGTTATATTATCTCAGGAGCCATATTACTGAGAAAAATCTACAATCCACAACAAATCAGAGTTTGTCTACCATTGAGCCTGGGGTGGGGTACACACTTAGTCTGTGTGCTCAGGGAGGGATGTAGGAGATGATATTCAGTTGTGTACTTACAGTTGTTGCAGGTTCTGGAAATGTATTAGTCTATCCTATAACATCCTATACCACCAGATGTCTTTCTCCAATCTCTGAACAAAGAAAAAGGAAGGCAGGAAGGCAGGAAGAAAGGATCATTTAAATGAGAACATGCAAAGGCTATTTATGTATAGCTTGCTTTGGGCAAGGGTCTCAGTCATCAACACATATTTGGCAAAAACTCAAAGGCAGGCAGAATAGTAGGACAGCTTTATAGTGGGGGAAAAAGAAAACAAGAGAAAGAGAGAGAGAGAAAGGCTTCAGGTATGCTCTGCTTAGAGGCTGTTGACATGAAGAAGCTGTAAGCAGGCTAATTAAATGTATTTTATGTGACTGATTAAGGGTAGTATGCTTGACTTTCTCTGGTTGCTTCTATGAGGGAGGGAGGGAGAGACCCTGGATTGCCACTGCCATCTGTTTTCCAATGTTTGACTTTCTTTGGTTGGTCCTATGCTTGACTTTCTCTTGTGGGTCCCATGCAGGAGGGAGGGAGGGAAGGAACTTGGATGGCCTCCATTGGCTAAACCTACCTGAAAACCAGATAATATAGGAAGGAGCATGAGAAATATCAGTCCCTGCAATACAAAGCAGGGACTTGCTGGAAGGGGGACTCTTGTTGGAAGGGGGAAGAGTGAATCTGAGTACAGACACAAATGACCAATGCACTCTGTAAAAGTGTATCCTGTATTTTGTATTGATGTTTTAGATTTTGAAAAAAAAGTCAAGACCTATGCCCATACTCATATATACTTTCACCATAAATGCAATGTCAGAAATATTTTTCCATGGCTTTTATATTTATATTTATTTTGGCCACATTAACTGTAGTCTCCATTGGCAGTCTGCATCATAGTGAATGTATATTTCATTCTCTATCTGAAAGCTGCATTTCTGAATGTGGCAAAAGTTGGAGCTTGTCGATGAATTGAAATACCTTAAAATATTAGGAATGATCATAGGTTATCATGGGTATTTTATTCATTTTCACATTTACATCCTTATATTTTCTTTGTCAAGTCTCAGAGTTCTACTTCTTACTCTTTTAGTCATACCTCTATTTGAGATGTTTTTAAGTCAGCTTCCACCACAGGCATTGGCAGATATCACAGCAAATGGTCAGTTGCTTTGATTGGTTGTCTTATTACTTACAATTATTCCACCTCCTTTCCCCTGTGAAAAACCAGGCTCCCACATTTCTATTCATGATCCTTTGCACAGAAAAATTGCTTAGGTCGTGATTCCAGCTTATTTATTTCTAGCGTTGAACTTTAAAAAAAAAAACCCACAATAAGTGTACCTCAAGAGATATTTTCAAAACTCTGAAATTTTTAAAGTAAAAATTAGATTCCTGATGTAAACACATACTGCTCTCCTTGCTCCTTGTTTATACCCACCCTACTTCCCAAAACATTTTTGGACACAGATTAACGCCCAATGTCAAATTCATGTTTGATTACAAAATATTTTCTTGCTCGGTTTTGATATAAGTATGCACATACTAATACCTTATTTAGAATTGAAATATAAGTTTTACATAAACATACAAAATTGTCATTTATCTTCTCTTTCTAATGGTGGTATGTGTGCTATTTTTAAAGGCACCTAGTTCCATTTTTAGGAAGTAAAAATTAATAATTTTTATAATGCTGAGATATAAGTGGTATTCTAGATAGAGTTGGTGGAGTAAAAAGTTAAATGGAATTATCTCTTCAGCCTAGGAAGTCATGGCTTCAGTCCAGACTTTTACTTTTTTCCTTTTACATTGTCTGACTATCTTGCTTCCCTCATAGGTGCCATAATATATCCCACTGGAAATTTGGAAATGTAGCCTATGTGCTAGATTTTCCCTGACACACCAAGGAGAACACAAAGCCGGACTTCCAGCACCAGAGCAATGGTCAGATAGGTATGAACTGGATACAGGTCAGATAAGAGCCACAAGAGTGTCTTCCAGTATAAACAAGTTTCCCGTGTGAGGGACTTCTGGTAATGGGTCGAACAACTAGACATGACTATGTGCTAATTATTCAGATTGCCATTTAATCCTCACAACAATCTGAAAGAAGCTACCATGACCATAATACTGTTAAGACAAGAAACATGAGACAAAGAGAAGTTAAGTAACTGGCCCAAGTTCGCACAGCTAGTAGTTAGCAGCATTAGAATTCAAACCAGGAAAGTCTGGCTCCAAATTTGTATTTTAATCCCTAAATTCTACTATCCCTAACATTTGCCATCCATAATGTAATACACATAAATCAAGGTAGGAACAAGGGCATAGACAAAATGTTGGCCACCATGAAACCTCAACAGATCCATGCAGCTACAGAATGGCTTAAAGGTCAGTCAGTGAGTCATCAACAGAGCCAGAAAAGCATTTGCCTTCCCCTGATTTCTTAGAAACGTGGTCAGGTCCATGTAAATAAATATACATGTAATAGGAAGCTTTTCTTGAGTCAGTTCAAAGAAAAACCAGAAAGCCAACAATAACCCTTGCCAAGACATTCTATTATAACCAACCGAGTCATTCATGGGAACCCCCGTTGGACTAGTTTGCTATTCTATTTTCTCTCTCCTACTAGCATGGACTGTTCGTTTTCATCTCATTACTTCCATCCTACCTAGGCCAATTTATATTCACTCCCAGTTTATAGTACCAGATATAAATGTATAAATATAGCCTTTATAAAAATATAAACACAGCATCTAATCACTATGTTGTACTTTAAAACATTCAAGTCATTTTTAAAACATTAATTTAAACCTTCATGAAGTTTATTGTGAAAGATGGCTTTTTCCTCTGCTCTTAATGCCTGAAGTGGAGAGTGTGATGTTTCCTCTAAAAGCTTGGGGACCCCTGTATTGCTCTGGATAACTAAAATTCTGAAACACATAGAGATATGATGCAACATTGCCTTCAGTTACATTTAGCCCTCTTTTGTTTTCTGTCATTATAATTTAGCTCTTATAGGAATTATTTCTTGAGGTTTAACTGCTGTTTACAGCCCTCCAGCTCTTTCATGGCACATGTCTAACACCTGTCAAGAAGGAGAGTGGCTCACTGTTTTGAGAACTCCCAGCTAAATTTGGGATCCTGTACCAGCTCTGCCCTAATGAGAAGTGGTGGGGAGCTGGATGTGGATGTTTATAGTGTATCTTCCACAGGTTACTTCTTTTACCTGGCAGACAGCCTAATGCCTAGTTGTTCGACCCATTACCAGGAGTCTTTCACAGGGGAAACTTTTTATACTGGAAGACACCCTTGTGGCTCTTATCTGACCTATGTCCAGTTTATGCCTATCTGACCATTTCTCTGGTGCTGGGAGTCCAGCTTTGTGTTCTCCCTGGTGTCTCAGGGAAAATCTAGCCTGGGACAGCCTCTGGTTCTTCCAATGGAAAGCACAAATTTAACACACTATCCATATAGGAAAGATGTTCAAAGATTTTTACTTACAAATCCTGGGCAAGGAAAGCTGTCCATCCCTGGGTCATGTGAAGCAGGAATAAAGTGTTAGGCAAAGAAAGAGAAACGCACGTGGGCAACTAGCAGAATATATAAGAGAATGGGGTGTAGAACACTTTAAGTTCACAGGAAAATGTATGAATGGTTTAAAGGAAAGAGCAAGACAGCAGGGCACCAAGTCTGCAGGGCAGGAGAGATGCCACTAAATTCTTATCTCTGACAACTCACTTGGGTCATTTGGGCCCAAGTGAGTTGTCAGAGATAAGATAGACTTTGGTATGACAAAGTTAAACTTGTGTTCAAAATAAATGCAAAGGTAATAGAAAATTGTAAGAATACAAAATATACTCTCTATGGGTAACTTTAAACTGGCACAATCATTCTTGATGATCTTGGATCTCGTCTCTTTGCTACTTCCTGCAAATGACTGTCAGTTCTAAAAGGTGATGTAAGCTGTAGAAGTTAAAAAGGTAAATGCTTCATTGTGTACACACTAGAGGACTGGTCTTCTCTAGCACAATCTAAAACTATGAATGCTTTTCACTGCTAAACACTGAATGACATAAGGGATTAAGATAAGAACATGACCCAAAAGCCAAAGATAGCCAGAGTTGTCAAGTATATTGTCAAGATATTTCAGATCAGAACAAATATGCATGAAAAACAAGTTCATTTCATTCCTTTTCTTACCTAAGAACTGACTGAGAATGTCGGCCTTATTTCAAAGTGGGGAAGACTTTTTGCCATGCAGTGTTTTCACAAGTTTTGAGGGGTTTTGTCAGCTGCACTTTTTAATTTGAATGGAGTAGCCTTCCTCACACCTTACACATACACACACACACACACACACACACACACACACACACACATACACACACACACGTAATTTATTTTTCTTTGTGCTTAACTGCAGTCATTTGAATGTGTTTGACCATCTGGCTGTGAGGTTTCATAAGCTTATGGTGAGAGAGCTAACCCTCAATTGTTTTTTATCGCTGGTATGTCACATGTGAAGATTTGTGCGGCTAGTGAGGTATGGCCCCTCTGGTGAGATGAGTACCACTGCAGACATCTAGTGTACTGAAGAGCCAAGGTTAAGAAAAAGAAAAAGAGACAAATCAGCTTTATTATCAAAAAGCGGCTTTTATGACCCAAAGGGTACTGAGCAGGTTATATAAACATGGCACAGCCCTGTCGTGCCATCCTTTCTGTACAGAGTGAGGTGTCTAATTAAGGCAGTAGAAACCAATTCAGCTGCAAAGAGGTAGTTATGCAAGGAAAACGCATCTAGTTGCCATGTGAGTCCTTGCCCTTACTCTAGGTGTTCAAAGACAAAGCTCTAAAGCTTACTCTTTCCACAGATTCCCAAAGGTACTTTTTTCATCCTTCTTTTTTGAACCTCAGGAGCACTCAGGGCTGCTTGTAGCCAAAGATTCCTGCTGCTCCTGAGAAGGCAACCCACTGCTGCCTGCGGTTCTCAATGTCTTTATAATTAGGTTGATGCCCAAAATGATTTGAGGACAATGTTTCTCCAAATGCCTTCCTTTCCAGTAGGCTTGGAGAATTCTAATCCTTCCTCTTTTTTAAAAATTACATTTATTACTATTTTCTCTCAATGGGCACAACCCCAGATTCCCTCCTAATAAATAAAAGCCTGCCAGGTCCAGCAATTACTACAGCAGGTGACATAAAGAGCAGAGGGAGGGTTGGTTTGACAAGGGATTGAGGTGCTGAATACTTGCAAAGAAATGTAATCCAGGAAGATTGGAAACTGAATCTGGAGTTTAAAAAAAAAAAAAAAATACTTGTTCGTTTCCTCTTCAGTCTAGCTACGTCCAGCCTGCTAAAACAGAGGGAAAACACATCTATGCACACTCAAAAACACATACATAGACATACAAGGCACAGTCACTATAGCCACCACCACCACCAAACAACCACCCTGTGCCTTTACTTTGAATTATTAGAACATAATTATAAAATAAAGACCAATAAATTACTCACCCTCTATACTTCTGTGTTCAATTTAGAGGTACAGTTCAAATACTGCAACCCAATCTTCCATATCTAATAATCTTTTCATCTTGCCTTACAGAATAATTTTCCAAAAAAATTTTTTTTCACAGTGATGAGATAATTTGAAGATTAAAAGCAATTTGGTTTTTGCTTGGTGTTTTGACTAGCTTGCAGAATTGGCAGATTCCTTGATATTTATAAAATATATTTTTTCTGGAGAAAACACTAACATTGGACTGGCCTTGAAGGTGAATTAAGTCTTTGGATGTCATTAGAGGTCTGCTTTTAGATAAATGGGTGTCCTTTAACCGCATTCACTAGAGTTCCTGCTCTTCTAAACTCCCAGCTTGTCATTTTCATTGGTTTTTAATATTACAACCCAGGCCATTAGATACAGCCTCAATGTTCACTATTTATAACTGCCAAGCACTTGCTACTTAACCCTGACCTTGCCATGAGCCTTTATTGAGCAGTTCTCTTTTCAAAACACCAAGGCACTTAAATCTTCAAAGCTGTTTCAATACTTGGCACTTCTAAAAATGTCAGTGATGATGACAGCTGATGTCTGTTATGGTCACAGCCACCACAAACACATTTCAATTGGTCATTGACAGTGTACATATATCATTGATTTTCTGAGCCCTGGATGATGTTCAGTTGAAATTTTCTGCAAATGGCTATTCCTTTTTATGGCTTTAAAAAATCCTTATTTCTTTCTCACCATGCCATTATAAATGGTAACAGCAGCAATGGCAGCAGAAACAAGAACAATAGCAATAATTCTTACCATTTACTGTATATGTACTATGTATCTGACAAATTTAGACTCTTTTGCTTATTTCAATTATTCATTGCAACAATATTATCTATTTAGTATGTCATTCTGATAACTTTTTTATTTTTTATAAGGTGGAACTAATTGTACACTTTTATGTAACCCTTTACATAAACTTATAACTAGCTTATTGTATTGTGTTTTAAAGTTATTTTCCTTGAATCTTTCTTGTCCCCTTCTCTCCTTTTTTCTTTGAATTGATAATGTTGTATATTCTCTTGTATCCTTCTGCTGCTTTTAAGGCTCTCAATGGTTTTCTACTCAGTGCTTTTCTTACTTTTAACTCTATATAACTAATTGTGAAAACAGTCTATAGTTGTCAGTATTTCTAATCTCCTTTTGACCATTTTACAGAATTTCTCAGAATTTATGCATTAATTATTGCCTCAGCCTCTACATTCTTTCTATAATTATTTCATTTTGACTTCATTCTTTTCTTTACTGCACAATTTCTATTACTTGTTTTGTAATGAGTATCTCATTAATTTTTTCTGGTCACCATTATAAGATGTTTTCACACTTTTCTGCTTTGTCATTTCCTTCTGAAATGCACCTATTAATTTGTGTGTGTGTATGAGTTTCAGTGGACAGTAAGATTTATTAGGCTTTGTATATTTGAAAATGACTCTATTTGGCCCCCACTTTGCAAGGTTTATTTAACTGTACATAAATTTCTGGTAAACAGCTATTTTTTACTTTGTGTTTTGAGGATATTATTCATTGTCTCTTTATCTCAATAGTAGGCGGTTAAGAAATATCCTATTAGTGCAAGTGTCCTTTCTGTAATCCATCTTTTTGGGCTAGAAACTTTGGAGACATTCCCTCTAATCTTAAAGTTCTTCAATTACAGTATAATTAATCTTTGTACAGTATGGATCTATTTTTATTTGTCATGTTTAGAACTTGGAGCGTACTTTTAATCTGAAGACACATGTTTCCTAAATTGTAGAATATTTGCAATCATCTTTTGATTCAAATATTGCTTGTCAACCATTCATTCTAGACTCATCTATTAATACTAGTAGTTTGGGGTCTGCAAGTATTTTCTGTAAAAAAACAAATAGTAAATATTTCAGACTTTGAATGCCATATGCTCTCTGTCATGCTATTCAACTCTACCATTTTACCATGAAAACAGTAATAAGCAACAGATAAATGAATGGGCATAACTGTGGTTAAATAAAAACTTATTTACAGAAACAGACAGTAAGCTGGGTATGTGTCTCAGTTGGCAAACCCTTGCATTATTTGAATAATAAGGCACTTTCATCTATGCTCCATGTTGTTTAGTAATCTTTTATCTTATTTTCATCTTTTTGTTCTTCCTGTGTATTCTTAGTGAACTCCTCCATATCCTTCTCCTTGTCACTAGTTTGTTATTCACCTCTACTCTATCAAAAGTTTATTCCCTCTATTGTTATCTTTTATTTTAATTACAACTTTGATTTATTTCAGTTTTTTCATAAACAATTTTGCATATTCATTTAATGTTATTTCTACATCTTTCTTTTATAGTTTTTATTTATTTTTGTTTGTTTGGTTTTTAGATATCTGTCCATCAGTGATCTGCAAATGTTGCTTCAGTTATTGATTTCATTAACTGTCTTTTTGGAATTAATTTTCTTAACATGGTTTGGATTTTTGTTTGCAGGCCAATTTGCTACATGGACATAACATTGTAGCACAGTTCTTCCCCATCTTCACCTAGCCCTCTGGGGTTACTGAGTTTGTGGGAATATTGGGGATATGGCAGATCTAGGCATAGAGACAGAAAGTAATTTAGATTCGTTCCTGATGGTCCCAGAGAGTAAAATTAGGAAGCCTGGCTCTGATTTCCAGCTCTGATATAGTAATTTTAATTTCGCTTGTCAGTGACTGAACTTCTGGTTGCCACTGCTTGCTGCCAGAGCCCAACTAATAACTTTACTCCTTACTCTTTTACGGTTCTGTTCCATTGTTTTTACTCATCATAATTTTTACCTCACACTTGAGTTCAGCTGTCATTGTTTTATTTCTTAAATTTTAATTTCTGTTATTTTTAAAAGTTTATAGCAAAGAATTTTTGTAGAGCCCTAATTTGTTGTACAATGTTGACCTCAAATAGTGTATTCCTGTTAACATAAAAAGATAAAACTAAGGTTGAGAAACATCTGTACAACTTCCCTTTTGCCTCAAGTTATTAAGTGACTGAGAAGTGATACAAGCTATTTATCTGGTGCTTTTCCAACTTGCTACAATGGTTACAGAGATAATCAAATCCTCTGTCTACTTCTTTATTTGTTAGCAGTTAATTCACTTTTCTATGGCAAGTTGGTTCCCAAGGAAATGCTATAGCCAATTTTAAAAAGGATACAATATACTTCTTTATTACAGAACGAGTAAAGGATACTCACCCTGGGAATCTCTCTAAGACAAGATATCCTCCAGAAAGCAATGACTGGTGATGTGAAACCCAGGGCAAGAGACTTTGAGTCCTATGTACTTCAGGACAAGAAACACAGAGGTCATCGCGCCAATAAGGCATCTTTATAAAATATTTCTTAGACATAAGGTTATGAATATCTGATTAATCTGTTCTTATTTTAAAAGCAAACATAACTTCAAGAATTAAGGCTTACTCATGATTTACTACAAAATGTTTTAATTGTGTGATGTGAGGATTTTGGAACTCTAAGAGACTTTAACATTCCGTGAAGTCTAGTCATCCTGTCTTACAACTCAATAAACTAAACTGAAGTCCAGGGAGTTCAAGAAATTTAACTAAATCACATTGTTAGTAGCAAAATTTGAAACAGATTATAAGATTCAGCCTCTAGTATATAAGTTTTGAGCAGAGCAAATGTGAATTACTATTAGGCTATATGGCAATAAATCATCTTGCATGTACTTAAACATTTAATTATTTTGGGCAAGGTAGGGAATTGGAGGTTAAAAATGAAGTTTACTTCAGAAAAGAAGGAATAAGACTGATACATACAAATGTATCCTTATCTAATATTTTGTCTAGATTCTATCATCATAACATGTAGTTAGGAAGAATACATTTTCCTCAGACTATATATTTTTAAATAAATATTTAATTTATAGGGAAAGTTATTCTTCCAAACCTCAAAATTTTAACTTTCAGTGGGGTCGACCTGAGCTGTTTGTTTTGAATAATACCTCAAAGGTCATTTAACTTTTTGCATTTTAAAAATCATGTATAACTGAGAATGACTGAACCTACACAATGAAGCATCTGTGTGGTTTAGTAAACTATTAATTTATATGCATCTAGTAAGGTCTGAACTCCTAAAAACAAAAAGATATAAATAAGCACAGTAACAGCACAAAGAGAGTAAGTCTTTTTAATTTTAAAAAATTCTTTTTATTTTATTTATTGATTGCTATTTTAGATTCAGAGGATACATGTGCACGTTTGTTACATGAACATATTGCATGATGCTGAGATTTGGACTTCAGTTGAACCCATCACTCAAATAGTGAACATAGCAGTAGTAGCTTTAGTTATTTCTCCTAGACTGGTTTGGGGAAGGATAATAATACTGTGAGAAACACAGTAGTAACTAAAATATACATTGACTCAAGCAACCTTCCTCCATCCCTGGCCCCCTACCAGAATCACTTGAAGTTTTATTTCAGCTCCCTACCAGGGCTCTGAATGGTTTAAATGCTCTTCCTGGCCTTTGCTAAAGCTGTCTTTCATTTAGGGACAATGCACTGTGTTCATCACCATCTGGAAGTTTCTTATAGAAGCTATTTCTTCAGTCATTACCTTCACTGCTTCCATGCTAGTCCAAGCCATTGATTTTGTAGTTATGGAAGCCAATGCTTCAAGTTTTATTCAATTCCTCTTTCCAGACGACTTTAGTAAAACTTTTCCTCAGACTTCATTAAAGGCAAAGCAGTCCTACCCTCTACAGTATATCAGTGACAATGATGTAAATGGGCCACAGAATCTTATTGGTAGAAAAAGAGTAGTTCATCCTGTCAGCAGTGTATTTGTAAATATTAGTACTGCCGCAGACAAGAGCACTGGTTTTCAGTTAGGAAAGCAGCTCACCTATTTTAGAGACCAGCGCTAAGCATCAAACTTGATCATTTTACATTTATCTTGTCAAACACATGGAAGATCAAGTAATTTATATTATATCTCTAAGGTGAATGTGCATTTAGTTGTTAAAGATCACATTTTCAAAAGTAGTCAGTCTTGAGTAAAATTTAATTTTATTGAAATAAATTTTAATAAAATTTAAAATTTTAATTATGAAACAAAAGTTGAAAAGTTTAATTTGAATATTCACTATTATCCTAATTATGTAAAAATTATAGATTAGAAAGACTGGAACAAAACCACTAAAATGTTGATAATTGTTATCTCTAGATAGTAAAACTTAGGTTTTTTTTCAATAGTCTTCAGTTTTCCAAATGCTATACATAATATTTTAAAAGTTTATCTTAAAATATTTGTCAAAAAATTTCAAAAAAAGAAAAAAAATAAGAAAAGAAAGGCCATTACTTTTTTTCCCCCTTTAAAATGGGAGCTGCTAGCTCTGTATTTCTAGAAGATAATAGTGAACTGGGCATTTGTCACAACAGGGTATTTTGTAGAAATGATATTAATCTGAAATTTAGATAGTATAGTGACTTGTAGATAAGTTTTCTAGCAGTCAGTGCTGAAATTTACTGTCACTCTAAAAAGTTGATTTTGAAAAATAAGCTCAATAGATTTTTTTTAATCTTCCCAGATATTGTGTCTACATTAGTAGATATTTCCATCAAATGAAAAGTGGAACATTTTGCCTACATTAATAGATGTTTTCATCACAAGAAGAGTGAATCTAAAGTTTAAACATGAAAGTCTGCTCTGGCATAAAATGTGAGTGGATAACATGCTTCCCTTGTTTTTGGCTTTGATGCACAACTCATTGTCTTAAAGTAAATATGTGCCAACACTCAAATCCGTATCTATCTTACAAACAAAGCTAAAATACAGTAAAGTTCTCTTTCTCTCTCAGATGTGACTGTAAGACCAACAGCATCAGCAATTATATGGACTTGTTAAACATGCAAATTCTCAGGGACCATCCCAGACCTATTCCATAAGAAATTCTAGAGATGGAGCTCAGTCCATGATTTAACAAGCACACCAGGTGAATTACTGAATGCTAAAGTTTGAGAATTGCAGTATTGGAGAAAACAGTTTAAATAAATACAAGCAACTAAGCTAATATAGATACTCTTACCCTTAAGCACAACAGTTATTGCAGACTTCTTAATAGAAGTCGATTTTCTTTCTGCTTTCAAAAAAATGATTACAGCTTTTTCTTTCCACATTTCGAGGTGTTGAAAAAATTCCAGGCTCTGGGTTTGTGCTAAACCTTCTTCACTTACATTTGAATATGATAAAAAGCCTTTACTGATGCCCAAATGGAGTGAAACTTTAGATTTTTCTTAGACTGATGGCATCATATTGTCAGGCAGACAAAGGCTTAAAGGACATCTCTTCTGGAGGGAACTATAGGAAGGAGCTATGGGAAGAAACTATAGAAGGATTCTGAAAGACCAGTTTGTATTTCTACCAATAATTTAAATAGAGTATTCAGGCTAAGACTTAATTTGAGTAAATTAAGCACCTTTGGTTTCAGCCTTGGTATTCTGATTACAAGTAACTAGCCTCCCTCCTCAGAGTTGACAATCTAATATCTAAGATGTTCTCAAGTTGCTTTTCTCTATATTCTATATTTTTTAATTTTTCATCTTTAGTTCCAGAAACAAAAAAAGATTTTGAGCAAATCATACAGTCTTTCCTTTAGGTTACCTTAGCAACAGAATCACTCACTCAATTAATTCTCTCTTCCCCCTTTTATAGGTGTTTAATTTGCACTGAATTGCTTATTTCTAAGTTCAGTAGTTACGAGGGCAATTATAACCTGATAGTCTGTTATTTTATAAAACAAAAACAACTTTATTACAATATAAATTTAAGATATAATTTAAAACATAGTCATATATTTTCCTCATATTATCCAAAATTATTTCATGGTAATTTGAAGTCACTAATATTTTTAGATATTTTGTGAAGACCTACTTACATAATCTCATTGTACTTAAAGTACAACTTGACTAGCCTTGAAATCTATTTATCTTTTGTACTTTCACATGAAATGAAGAGGAATACAGGTTTCCTTTGAGAATTCTAGAAATATCTTCCAAATTAAAAAATATGTGGACCATAGGTCAGGTGCGATGGCTCATGCCTGTAATCTCATCACTTTAGGAGGCCAAAGAGGGAGGATTACTTGAGCCCAGGAGTTCAAGACCAGCCTGGGCAACACAGCTAGATGGCAACTCTACAAAAAAAGAAAAAAAGAAAAAAAATAGCTGAGTGTGGTTCACCTATAATCTCAGCTACTCAGAAGGCTGAGGCAGAAGGATCACCTGACCCCAGGAGGTTGAGGCTGCAGTGAACCTGATCATGCCACTGTACCCCAGCCTGGGTCACAGAGTGAAATTCCAACAACAACAACAACAACAAAATGTGGACTGCAATTTTTTTTTTAAATCAGTTACCAGTATTGTCAGAGAAAAAAAACAAAACACCAGATAAGATTATGAGAGAGAAGTTGACTTTAATTCTGTACCATCATCAGCAGTAGGATAAGTCTGGATGTTCAGCTACCCAACACCTAGCCTCATCTCAGACAAAGGACTGGAGAGTTATCAAAAGCTGGAGTGGAAACTATCTGAGTTTGCTAATTGGCCCTACCAAAGAAAAAGTAAATTATTTTGTATCTTCATGACTGGAGGTAATTCTACGATTTGAAAAAAGGGTAACAATTCTCACACCTTCCCACAAAAATTGAGAGGTGGTGGGAAAGTGTGCTGGTGGTTTTTCTTCCTTGATGGTTACATTTTGAAGATATGACTCTCAGATTATTCAGCAAATCATTCCTGGGTTCTAAAACTGGTTAGAGGTTTTTTTAAAAAAAATTACATTTCAAAGGGGCGCAGGAAGGACATACAATCACATGTTTTCTAAAGTAAATGTTCTTAAAAAAAAAAAAAAGTCAGGGACCTAGAGTGAGGTTGTAGCCAGTCTAAAATTTAACAAAATTGAGTGGAACTTTAGACTGTCTTCATCAACATTTACCTCTTTGTGGAGACATATAAATATATAATTATTTCAGAATAAAAGAAATAAAAGCAATTCATCAAAGCCCTTGTAAAGCTGAGAGAGAGAAACAGTGAGACAGGGTACCAAAACAATGTATACACATTTTAAAAGGGGGGGAAATGTATTAAAATTATAATAATAATATGAATACAAGTCATGCTTGACTTCTACAATTACTAGAGGTGCTCAAAGTGGTGACCATCAGTGTCTAGACACTTCTGATGAGAAAAAACACTTCTTAACATCTCTGAAACTGTGTATACATTTTTTTGGCATCCCCAGTATATATATGCTATACATATATACATATATATATACATACACACATACATATATTTATATATATAAAATGCATGAGAAAATATCTCTTTCCAGGTTTTCTGCATAAGTCCCCTGCATTAGAAAGGGATCTTCAGAATCATTTTTAAGGAGTTTTTTGTCCTAATTGGAGTAAATTTTAACTATCAAATAGTATAAATCAAATATTTTCTCTATAAGAGCAATGGCCAACTTTTAAGCAAAGTTAGTTTTTAAAAATTCTAAAATTAATAAGGATTTTTAAAATGACTCCCCCTCCCTTTCTGCCTTTCTTATGATAATGTCCCACAAATAGTTTCCCAATAATAAAATAGCCTGAGTCACATCAGTAGGCTCTCTCTTCAAGAGAACCCTCATTCTTGCTCTATTTTTTCTGTATATTTTCTAACCATATTTTTGCCTTACAGACCTTCCTACATGAAAATTCTGGGTCATAGAGAACGTTTTTGTCCCCACAAAGAAATTCCCTATGTCATCCCTTAATAATCAAACCTTTCTCCAACTCTAACGCTTAACAGCTAATGTTCTGATTTTGTCACTTTGAGGATGTTTTATAAATGCTACAACAGTATATAGCCTGCAGAGATATTTTTTCATTCAATATAATGCCCTTGAGATCCATCTGCACATATTGTTTTAATCCATCAATTCTCAAGTTTATGTAGGCTTTAATGAATTGCTTTTATTCCTTTTATTCTGAAATAATTTCAAACATATAGAAAAGTACTGAAAGTATTTTCCCCTAAATCATTTGAAAGTTACCTACTCACATTTTGCCTAACACCTGAAAGACATCAAACTCTGTAAAATATTTAATATTTATTCTGAGCCTAACATAATTGACCTAGGCCCATGACACAGTCCCATGGGTCCTGAGAACTTGTGCTTGAGAAAATTGAATTGCAGTTTGGTTATATAAATTTTGGTTACTTAAATCTTAGGGAAAGAGAAGTTACATTCACACACACATGCAGACACACCCACACACGCAAGAAAAAATAAATATAAATAAATGGATACAGATGAGAATTACATTGGCTCAGCCCAGGAAGGCAGGACATCTCCAAGCGGGGACTTGCAGATCATAGGTAGATCTAAAGACTTCTTGATTGGCAACTGGTAGCAAGAGTTAGGCTCTCTCTAAGGAATTTTAAAATCAGTAAGGGAAATACTGAGTTAAGGTAAAGGTTGGCTTGAGAAACTCAATTTTCTTGATATGTAAATGAAGCCTCATAGATAGCAGTACTGAGGGAGAATAGATGACAAGTATCTAGCTGCTCTGGGAATCTATAAGAAGGGATCTATACAGATGCAAATTTTTCCCAAGGATGACTTTTGATTTTCTTATCTGTTATGTGATGTTATGCCAGAGTCAGGTTGGAAATTAAGCCACATTATACAGGGTTAATAAAATTCCATCTGATGAGACTTATGATTTACAGGGTATGATTTCCCCCAGGCTAAATTTACTAATAAATTTGACAAGAGAAAAAAAAGTCATAGTTTAGTTAGTATACCCAAATACTTTAGTGTGTATTTCCTACAAAGACATTATTTTATATAACCTCAGTACAACCACCAAAATCAGAAAGCTACATTACATTACCGCCATCTAAATTGTAGACCCCATTCAAGTTTTGTTAATTGTCCCAATAATGTCTTTTTTAAGAAAAAGGATTAAATTTGAGCAGGACTGAATGTAGGCCTGTTAAAAAATTAAGAATTGAGAAGACAACAGCATAACATTAAGTGACGTACGGACCCTTCCAAGTGGCAGGGCCTTGTGCCACTATACAGGCCAAATGCCCATAAAGCCAGTCTTGATTTAAGATTATGTACTGCACTTAGATGCCCCGTATTTTTAATCTTCTTTAACCTCTGTCCTCTGTTTTCTTTTTTCTCATGACCTTGACACTTTTGAAGATTTTAAGTCAGTTATTTAGAAAATGCCTTTCAATATGTGTTTCTCTGATATTTGCTTTGATTAAACGGTTTTGGCAGGAATATCACAAAAGTAATATTGTGTGATTGCATCTTATCAGGTGGTAAATGATTTGATTTGTCCCATTTTGATGATGTTAATTTTGAGCATTTGATTAAGGTTGTATCTCCTACTTTTCACCATGGTGAAGTGACTATTTCCTAACTAAATAAGTGTACTGTGGGAAGATGCTTTGAGACTATGCAAATATTGTATTTTTTATTGAACTTTTACCATTCATTAATGCTTTTTGGGTGCATTAAATATAATGATGATGGATGCTAACAAGTGATTTTCTTCAAATTCCATCACTTGTTTTATACTGTTAATTAACAAGATTTTTCCTCTATGTATGCATATATGTGTTTATGTTATGAAAAAATAGATTTCAATTACATTCAACTGGTTAAAATCTGTTGATATCATTATTTATTTAGATGCACAAATTGTGTCTAATTTGGTTATTGAAAAGGCATTCAAGCTAGCTTTTTTTTTGTCCTTTTGATATATCTACATGATTATTTGAATATTTCCTTATTTTCATGTGCAATACGGTATCAGTGGCTCATTTTACATCTTCTTTTTCTTAGCCATGATGTTAGTCATTGATCCAAGAGTTAAATTTTACAAGAGTTATGTTTTCCAAGGGTTATTTTTTCTAAACAGCATTTAGAAAACAACAAAATCTAAGACTAGATATGCTCACTGCTTGAGGATGTTGGGTTACACTTGCACTGTTCCATACCCCTCACATGGATTTCTCCCTCACACATTTTGAGTATGACTACCAGAGCTTGGCCACAAGAATACCCTCCTCATCCTCTCATATTTTTTAATCTTTTGCTAGATTTTGTGGATGACCTCCTCACTTGACCCTCAGACCCTAGATCCAACAGCCCATTGTGGATGGCTGCTATTACCACTCCACTCTCTTCCCTCACCTACCGCAAACATACAAACATCTTTTTGTTGCCTAAAGCAAGTTCCATTGCTCGGTGTTTGCAGGCCTAATGGAACAAGCATGAGATGTAGTAAAAGGGTGGTGATTTTATTCCAAAAACTGGTAGATGAGGAAATAGACAGGCTCATGGCTCAAAATAAAAACAAAAACAAAAGCAAAATTTTAGGTCGAAGATAAGGGATTTTAAAGGGAAATAATGAAATGAGGAATATCTAGGAGTGGCACAGAAAACAAGTCTTGCTTAGATGGTTATCTCTAATTGTTTCCTCATGGAAAGCTAACTGATACCGTCCTAATTGTAGCCAAGTTGTAGATTAATTACCTTCAGGTGACCTCTAAACAATGGCTAATTCTCCATACTCTGTTATCCTAAGACCAGACATTAAAATAGCTTTTGGATTTTCACAAGTAAATACATAATTAGATTAGAAATTTAAAAATCTTTAAAGTGTAGACTAAGAGAGAAAAAAGGCTTAAAACAGTTTCTCAAAAGTTGAAATGGAAATTGTCGGTTACACTCTGTGCCTCATTGTACCAGGCCACTGCCCTTGTTTCCCTTCCAGTATGCATTCCTATCCAGCGTATATTCCACCTATTATCTTTTAGGCTGAATACTCATGAAGAAAGGAAACAGGGTGAGAAATTCGTAAACTGCTTTTAAAGATTCATACTGAGTTCTTTATAACTAGCAGGTACTTGGTCCGTGTTTGGAAAAATATTATTCATACAAATAAAGAGCTCAAGAAACAGATTTAAGATTTTTTTTTTTAAATTAGGTCTTCAGCTGGGCATGGTGGTTCACACCTGTAATCCCAACACTTTGGGAGACTGAGGCGAGAGGATTGCCTGAGTCCAGGGGTTACAGACCAGCCTGGACAACTTGGCAAGATTTCATTTCTACATTAAATTAAAAATAGTAGCCAGGTGTGGTGGTGCATGCCTGTGGTTCCAGCTACTTGGAAGCCTGAGGCAGGAAGGATCACCTGAGTTCAGCAGGTTGAGCTGTAGTAGCCATAAGCATGCCACCGCACTACAAACTGGGTAACAAAGTGAGACTCCTATTCAAAATAATAATAATGATAATGATAATAATAATAAAAAGAAAAAGAAATTAAATTGTCTTTAGTTAGACATATATGAATCAGTGAATGTGGCAAGCATTTGCCTCTTCCCCCAACGTTGTTCATATTCTAATTCCCAAAGCCTATACACATGTAACTGTAGGGGTCCAGATCACTAAGAGGCAGATTGGTTAATAGGAGAAAAAGACATTTCAAATTATTTAATGTGTATACACAGGAACCTTCAGAATGAAGCCCTAACCTTCCCAGTGGGGTACAGAAGGTTTATACTATCTTAACATTACTGAAAGAATGCAGGGTAACAGCATGGTCCAAAACAGGTTATGGTGATAAATAAGGATTTGATAGCAAGACAGGTTATGGCAAAGGGAGAAAAGGGTGCTTGGCCAGCAAAAGCAGTCTTATTATGTAGATGAAATCTCACAAGTAGTAGCCTTCACAGAGAATAGATGGAAAATGCTTTTTTCAGTCCTTTAAAGGAATCAAACACTCATTTTCCTATGTCTGGCCAAGGAAAGAACTCGTTATATAGCCTGATCAGATTCTTATGCCTATTACCAGAAAAACTGAGAACTGACAACAGCTGTTACAGTAGAGAAAGAGTTTAATAATGCAAAGCAGCTGAATGAGGAAGACGGAAGATATTTCTCAAATCTGCCTCCCTGAGGATTTAGAGGCTAAGGTTTTTCAAGGAAATTTGGTGGACAGGTGGCTAGAGACTACTGATTGGTTGGAGATTATGTCATGGGGAGTTGTTAAAACTGTCTTCATGTTGTAAAGTCACTTTCTGGGAAGGAGCATCACAGAACCAGTATAGCCAGTTTCTTGGTATGTGTCTGAAAAACAGCTCACAC
This sequence comes from Tarsius wallacei, assembly GCA_963574415.1. Lineage (NCBI taxonomy): Eukaryota > Metazoa > Chordata > Mammalia > Primates > Tarsiidae > Tarsius > Tarsius wallacei. The sequence goes on along the minus strand of CAUYQG010143372.1, from coordinate 30,667 downwards.
AGCATTCAAAGGTTTTATAATAAAGAGGTTATTTATAGAGCAAATCCTGTAACCATTCGTTACTGACTCCTGGGAAGTAAGCCATAATTACAGAGGTATATGAGAGGTGGGGTCCTTAGGTCCTTCAGCTGATGAAAGTTGAGAATATCATCAAGGAGGACTCTGCAATCTCAGGCTCATGTTTTATGGGAAAATAAGTTTATCGGCTTTGCAGGCAGCTTCCCCGCCCCCATCCCCACCCCCAACCCCCGCCCAGAGGTCAGGATATGAAGATAATCAATTACTTTTTATTTAAGTTAAACCAAACTTAGAAATAATAGATTTGTTCATTTCTAGCCATAGTTATCCTTTGAAAAAACAGGATTCATGTTTTCTACAGCTTTTACCTCATGGTCCTATGTTAATTTATACAGGCAGCTTTACTCTAGTGGTATTCATGGAGATTCTCTCCATATGCAAATTTTTCCCACAAAAGACAGCTTTGCAGGGTTACTTCATCTGCTGGCCTTGTGGCAGCCATCATAAATTCTGTCCAAGAAATATATTTGGGGATAAAATATATTTTCTTCCTTACCTTACCTGGCAGAAGGAACTCTGCAGATATGATTAAGGTTAAGGACCTTGGGGTGGGAGATCATCATGGATCATCTGGGTATACTGACTCTAAATACTGAAGTTGTTAAAAGTGGAGAACCTTCCCTGACTGTATTCATGGACGAGGAGTTGAAGAAATGGAATGTTGCTTACTTGAAGGTGGAAAAAGAAGATCACATGCTAATGAATGTGAGCAGCTTCTAGAAGGAGAGAAAAAGATGCATGGAAATATATTCTCATCTAAAACCTCTAGGAAAAGACAAAACCTTGTCAACACTTTGATTTTAGCCCAGTAAGGCGTATATTGGACTTCTGACCTACATAATGGTAAAATAGTATATTTGTGCTGTTTTGAGACATACTTGGTATAAACAAAACAAGGCAGAAATGCTCAAAGGATATAATAGATATTAATAACTATTTAAGAAGTATTGAATATATGAATTATATGATAGGCTCTTTATTAAGAACTACTTTTTTTTTCTTTTAAGTCTTCATACTTAAGTTTGCAAGCTTTTTAAAAAATCTAAATTTTATTATTTTTCTTTTTAGTTTTAATTTTTACTTTTTTGAGTCAGAGTCTCACTCTGTTGCCCAGGCTGGAGTGCAGTGACACAATCACAGCTACCACAACCTTGACTTGCTAGGCTCAGGCAATCTTTCCACCTCAGGCTTCCAAGTAGCTAGAACTACAAATGCGTGCCACCATGCCTGATATTTATTTGTTTGTTTGTTTGTTTTAGAGACAAGGTCTTGCCAAGTTGCTCAAGCTGGTCTCGAACTCCTGGACTCAGGCAATCCTCTTGCTTCCGTTTCCCAAAGTGCTGGGATTACAGGCATTAGTCACTACACCTGGTGCCTCTCTTTATTTTATATACCATAACATTAAAGGTAATTTATTAGCCGGGCTCGGTGGCTCAGCCTGTATTCTCGCGCTTTGGGAGACTGAGGTGAGTGGATTGCCTGAGCTCGTGGGTTCGAGACCCGCCTGGGCAACTTGGCGTAGACCTCATCTCTACAATAAAATTTTTTTAAAAAATCAGTCGGGCATGGTAGTACATGCCTGTAATTCCGGCTACTTGGAAGGCTGAGGCTGAAGGATCGCCGGAGCCCAGCAGGTCGAGGCTGCAGTGGCCAAGAGCGGCCACTGCACTCCAGTCTGAGCGACAGAGTGAGACTCCAACTCAAAAAAAAAAAAGGTAATTTATTTTTAAAAAGTCATAATTCTATCATCCTAGAATCATTTTCATAAAACTATTCTGTTCTATAACTCTTCTTTTTAGCAGCATATATATTTAGCATAATTGCAATCTTAGAGCATTTGTGATTGTCTGTTCACTTTTTCCTTCTAAATTTTATAACAACTTTTTTCTGTGTCTGTAACATCTTTATAATTATCATTTTAATGACTCTCTGAATCTCACTGAGTTAATATGCAATAATTGGCATTTAGTTTGTTTTCAACTTTTACTATTAAAAAATATCTTTTAATGAACGTCTTTGAAAATATAATTTTTTAAATTTCTTATTTAGACTTATTTCCTGAAGATGTGTTTGCAGAAATACAATTACTCAAACAATTTTATGAATCTCTCTATAATATTTCTGTAATATCTAGCAGGTTCTTCTGTGTTTCTCAAGTTATTGCGTTATCACTGATTACTCTTCACATGAAGCCAATACTATTTGTTGGCATGATAATAGTCTATATAGATATTCACATATGGTCAAGCCCCCCTTAACTAATACAAATGATATTTATCTAAAAGTTATCAAATCTGTACATTGAAATAAATTATGATTATCTGGCAAGGAAAAAGAAAGACAAATAAAATCAAGGTTCTAACGTCAAGAAACTCACAGACCATTGGGAGAGACAAATAGAGAGAGATGATGATGATGGGAGAATCAGTAGAGACCAGTACAGAGTAATGTAATAGTGTAGAACAGCAGTGGAAAGCCTACGACGAAAATTGAAGGATGCTCAATTTTGTTAGTAATCTCAGAAAGTTTGAGCAAAAAAGGACTGAGAAGTCCAAATATTCCTCTATGGTCATTAAAAAACAATGCTTTTCCTTTTTGTGTAAAACTTTCACAAAAGCCTGTTGTTTCCTTAACTAAATCTCCTGATTTTTTCCCATGTATCACCAACATCTACAATCAGAGATTGTGCTCCAGATTTCTCTCCTCCTCACCATTGTTCATCAACAGTATGTCATCTTTTCTCCACCACTAATCCGCGTATTCCATTGTCCTGTCAAGGTGTGTTAACGACCTAGATATATGTCCTCCTGCCAACACAATATGCAGAACATTGCTTTTAGCATCTTAAACTCAGAAGCAATGAAAGAAGACAATCCTGATAGCTGTTTTCTACTAGTTAGCATGAATTATAATGACTAAAATTGTGTGAGTCATTTATTTAGCACACATTTACAATTTGCCTAATATCTACCAGGACCAGCAATACGTAAAGAAAATGAAAAACGTCCTTGCTTTCAAGTAGAAGCTCAGTTTGACAATCATGATATCTAAACAAATACAAGTACTTCAATGACAGTAGAAAATAGGAAGATATCAATTTTGAGATCAATTCTAACCTGGAATCAGGAAAGTCCTAGAGAAGGATGAATATTGATCTGGTTTTGAAGGTTGAATGCAAATTCCCCATGGAATAAATACGAGAAGAGAATTTAGCTAGTAGGATAGTTTATAAAAAGTCACGGATGCATAAAATAGCCTGATCAATTTCATAAGATATAATACATACAGATTCTATTTGATATAAATGTTGTAATAGTAGTCTATATCTACAATAGTTGTTTATATGAAGATTTTTTTTAGATGATTGCACTTCTTTCTGACACCTTCTCATTAGTCATATTCAAATTTTAAAATTAACAATAGTAGCCTTTACTGAATCTTTTGATAAGTTTATTTGTGACCACTTAATTTTTTTCCACTTCTCTCAATTTATACTATCATGGGGGAACATTGTGAAAACTTATCTTAAGTGAGCTACTTCTTGTTCAAAGTTTTGCATGCACAAAAATCTAGTTCCTTAGCTCCCATCTATGGAAAACTACAAACGCATGTCCTCATAAACAGGACACCCACAATAACTCTTACTTTCATAGGGGACTTATTTAGATGTCACAAAGGACAAAAAGTCTTTTGACTCTGACAAAAAGTGAAGGTGTAGTTTGTTTGTTTTGGTTTTGGAACTTGTTTTGATACCAACTCTACCAACAGAAACAATAATTTATAGGAAAATGATCAATTATTTGCATTTTCTATAAAATTCTTATTGTGGAATATTTTTATCTTATTAAAACTACAAATTCAAAATAATAAATAACACCAAGAGAAGGTTAACTGCTTTCTTTTTTTTGAATTGGAGTCTCACTCTGTCACCCAGGCTGGATTGCAATGGCATGCACACGGCCACCGCTGCTTCGTCTGCTGGGCCCAGGCGATCCTTCTGCCTCAGCCTTCCAGGTAGCTGGAACTACAGGCACATGCCACCACACCCAGCTAATTTTTATTTATTTATTGTAGAGAATCATGTTGCACAGGTTGGTCTTGAACCTGTGGGCTCAGGCTTATCTTGGCCTCCCAAAGTGCTGGGATTACAGGTTTGAGCTACCATGCCCGGCTCCTGCTTTCTTTTTTTTAAAGTGTTGATCTACATCTTTCTTCATCACAATTTCTGTAACAAAGAGAGGAAAGAATATATTAAAAATAAAAGATCAATTTGTCAGGATTATCTTGCAATTTATCAATGTAGTAGTGTAATTACCAAACAAGAAACCACTAGTAATGATATATATTGATATACCATTATTGTCATGCAGTCTAAGCACTATGCTTTATTCCATTGTAAGCATTTACAAAAACACAGTTTTCAGCTCATTAAATGGCAGTGCTCTGTTTACATTTCATTGAATATATATGAAAAATGAGCAAACATAAATGAATTGGATGCAAGTTACATTTTGATATAAGGGGATAGTTAGAAACATCAACTTTCTTCACTCTGTTGCCTTATGTTAATAATACAATGTGACTATTTAGAGAAGAAAGATAAATGCATGACAATTTAGTGGGGTGGAGCAGAATTCAAAGTGTTTTAAAAAATGGAAAACAAATGTAACCGAACCAAATAGAAATACAGTAACAAAAAAAGTCTAAAATAAGCAATTCAGTCAGTGAAAACATTAGCATAAAAAAGTCATGAAAAATATACCACTTTTCTACTATTTTCCTTTATTTTAATAGAATTTAATTTCTCTGATAACTGAAATGCTAAGGAAAAGAGTGCTTTTACATAAAAACAAGATGTTTAGAAATGGTGCAAAAAATCAGTAGGTGGTCACCAACTGTTTAGTGGTGATTTTTCATTATTTTCTCCTGTGCCTGAGGCTTGGAAGTAAGAAGTTAATTAAATAGGACCAATTCTGCCTCCAATAGTTGTTTACATGAAAGATGCTTGGGAAAAAAGTCTTTGTTATGAAAGGTAATGTTTGAGATAGAGCTGCACATGTGTGCTTATGCGATAGTGACCAATCCATTGTTATATGTCCCCAAAGTATGTTAGTAATTGGGCCCTGACCTTGTGTGGATTCAGGATTCCAGCCAGGCAAGAAATTCTTTCTCACTTCTCTAAAGTTTTTACTCAACTGAAACAAAGTAGAATAAGTAAGAGTTGTCTGAAACAGGCACAAATTCAGCAGTGTTGTGTGCATGTTTATGGGGGTGGCTAGTGTTTATGAGGAGGTCTGAGACCTCAAGTTAGGACAGGTAATGGAAGATGACACTGATACATGGATAGGAGCGTCCATTGTCTTTATGTTGAGTCTCAGATTAATGAAGCTACTTCCTTTCTCCCCTTCTATGCTAGTCTTTTTTATGAAAAAGAAATGTGACGGTCTAGTAGTCACACCTTGATTCTTTAGACAAATGAAGGTTCTATAGGTTTCACCTATTAGATAAATCAAGGAATAACCTACAATGTCATACTGTAAACTGCTCTGACGATAATTCCAGTCCACAGAATTCTAGTCTACTATAAACTTTGACTGATCTACAGACACAAATCAATGTCAGATTAATGCTGATGTTTTTGTCAATCTCTCTAAAAAATACAGATAATTGGATGAAAATACTTGCCTTGAATGACATTAGTGTGATTGTGTGGTGGGGAGACTAGGGAGGAGGATGCGGGTGGGGAAAGAATGCTGTATAAATCCAGAATTAATGCCTTTGATCCACTTATTCATATTGGCGACTTCCTTCTCCTATTCTCATCCCTGCTCCCATGGCTCACACACCAGTCATCTGTAACGTGCATTAATGGGCAAATGTACATTTGATAGGCATATAATGAATAGACATTCATTAATACTGTTCATAGATATTTGATTCTTATCTAGTTGAGGAACATGGATGACTGAACTTGATCTCCTGATTTTTTGACAATAGGATGAGTGAAATGATATGACAGTAAAAGCTTCCAGAGCTTTCTTTACCTCTAGCACAATCAAGTTGGTTGCTGCTTCATCAGACAAGGTGTTTGAGTGACTTCGGTGAGTATATGATAGAAATGAAATATAACTCAGAAATCACTCTTTATGATTCTCAGGGCCCAGGATTTGGGAATTGTTTGATAACCCAACACGATAATCATTCTAATAAATACAACTGGCCCATGATGATCTGTAATATTACCTTTTACTTGTTTAGGAATGTCTCCATCAAAACCATCTCTAATAAATAGTAATACAGATAAACATTATTTTTATTAGCCTACAGTTTTATAAGTTGTTTGAGATAAATAATTAATCTGTAGTTTCTGGACTATGTACAAAATGTAGAAATGCTGAACTTCAAGAAATAATATTTATTGATTGATTTACATAGCACTCACTATATGTCAGGCACTATTCTTAGCAAATTATTGGTATTAACTCATTTAGTCCTCATATTTTGCAAGTGAGGAAGTTTGGTAACAGAGGCTAAGAAACTTTCCCAACCAGTAAAATTTTGTGTTGGTTCTATTCCATGTGCCTTTCCTGACACCACCATATTCTCAATACATGATGATTTTGTTTTCTTTTAATAGATAAATCCAATGCCTTCTCATAAGCAAATGATAATTTTTATACTTAAGAGAAATAATAATAGCTACTGACTTTCAGAGCTTCCTATTATGATATACTCTCTCTGTGTATGTTTTTAAAACTCTATAGTTCTCCATGGGTATGTCCTCCAAATCTGACAGGCTACTGAGAAATGAAATTCAGAAGCTGGTGTTCTGATAGTCATAAGCATATAGAACTTTAAACTTTCATAGTTGCTTTGTTTGGACCAGATTTGTATTTTTTTTTTTTTAAACTGGAGAATTGCCTGTTAAAATGAGATTGGTCACTCTTTGTAACATTTAATTCAAATATGTGATACAATTTCTCCTTTAATTTCTAACCAAGAAGGAGGAGTTGATAAAATCAGCTACTAGTTGGATTTCAGATAGCAAAGAAAGGCTTATATTGTATTCATCCTTTGTAGCAACGGTTGGAAAGCTTTTAAGAGTAGAAATATTTATTATATATCTTTTGCTGAAATAGCTACAAATATATTGTGGGTCAGGCACAAGGACCAGTCCCTAGTTAGAAAGGAAGTACATATAAAAATCTAGGCATTTAAGATTATGGATACCAAACTGTTGTATATTTATACTTATCTATGTTCTAAACTTACCAAAAAAAAAAAAAAAAAGTCTTTATAAGCATCTAGGGTCACTCAAACTTATGTATATATTTTGAAAGAATAATATTATATTACCTTGGAGTGTATTTGTAACACTTTATTAAGAGAAGTTATAAAAGTTTTCTGTAAGTGCTAATAAACAATATGAAGGTAAGGGTTATTATTGTTTTGAATGTCTACATTATAGTTATTTTCTGTGACCCCCCTTCCCGATAAACATCACATTTTTATAATCTGATGAATGTAACATGATAGGTGGTATAAAGGATTCTTGGAGACAAGAGAGTACCATTCTTGCCTGCACAAAATAGTACTGTTTTTTGTTTGTTTGCTTGTTTATTTTGAGTTGGAGTCTCACTCCCTGGCCCAGGCTGGAGTGCAATGGCACATTCACCACCATCTCAACATCAACCTGCTGGGCTCAGGCGATACTTCTGTCTCAGCCTTCTGAGGGGTCAGAATTACAGGCGCGCACTACCACACCCGGATAATTTTTGATTTGTTGTAGACATGAGGTCTCGCCAAGTTGCCCGTGGCACCTCCAACCAGTGGGCTCAGGCAATCCACTTGCCTCAGCCTCCCAAAGTGCTGGGATTACAGGCTGAACCACTAAGCCCGGCTTAAAATAGTACATTTAAATACCTACTCTGCATTATGTAATAATGTATTCTTTAATATATATGTCATCTAACAAGTCATTTTTGCAGTTCATTATTAGCTTAATAAGTTTTTCTTTTCAAAAACACTCAATGAATGATAAGAATACTGAAGCAATTAATAACACAGTAAACCTGAGAGAAAAATATAGATGGGACACAAATAAAATACTCAATACATAAGATAAGACTCAAAGTAAATTTAACATCTGAAAAATTAAATATAAAGCCTAGAAAAAAAGCAAATCCACATTATTATTATTCTTGGAAAACAAAAATAAGTTGCTCGTGACTGAAAATGTTTCCAAGTCTCAATGTTAAAGAAAATTACCTGCTAGTAACAGAAACTAGATTTATCATCTGAGCATTGTAAAAACATACATATCATATCTTAAAAGATTCCTTTGAATATACGATAATAAAACATATATGGACATAATACTTCCTGTAATAGGAACTCATGCACTTACAAGGAGTTGATTTTATTAATAAAGATCTTTGTTTTATCTTTATTAATATATTAATAAATATCTTTAAGTTTTTGCTGCAGAAGGCAGAATTTTCTTGACATTATGCTAATGAAATAAGCCAGTCACAGGACAAAAATGGCATGATCTCACTCATATAAAGTATCTAAAATAGTCAAACTCATAAAAGCAAAAGGTAGAATGATGATTACCAGGGGTTAGAGAAAGAGAAATTGGGAGCTGTTTAATTTATGTAACACAAATAATTTCTAGATTCTTGCTATAAGACATAGTGCCTATAGTTAACAAAACTGTATTGTACACTGAAAAAATTGTTGAGGATAGATTTCAAGTTAAATACTCTTACCACAAAATGAAAAATGACAGATGTGCAGGAGGAAACTCTTGGACAGGATAAGCATGTTTATTACCTTGATTGTGCAGATGGTTTCACCAGTTCATGCATATGTTCAAATCCATCAAATTTGTATGCATTAGGTATGTGGTTTGATGTATCAATTACACCTCAATAATATTGTTTTTTAAAAAAAGCTTCTTGCTAACATAACTTGTTTCTCTTCATATGTTTGGCTTCTTTTTCCTAATCCAATCTTCTTGGATCGCACAAAATAGATCAATGACACACGATACAAACCCACCTTTCTAAATTTAATTTCTAATTGTATTTTCCACAACTACACAATTGTAGAGTGCATCAGGCTCTGAACCGGCCCTGTACTTCTTATGTTCCTTTATTCATTTTGACAACTTTTTGTGAAACATCCTTGGAATCTGTGCATTTTTAAAAACTCAGTTAAAATGTCATTGCTTCAAGGAAATTTCTCTCTTATTTCTAGCTAGAATTATCTTTCTCTGTCCGTTTATCAGATAGTAATTCATTCCATGTCATTCATGCATTTCTTCTTAATTTTCATATTTCTCTTCTAAGTCAGGCAGTAATGAAAGAGTTAATACTGTTACTTACTTATAGTTTACAGTTACTTCATAACCCTGTAATTTTATTTTATTTTTTTTTTAGTTGGAATCTCACTCCATCACCCAGGTTGGAGCACAATGGCATGCTCACAGCCACCCCAGCATAGACCTGCTGGGCTCTGGCGATCCTTCCGCCTCAGGTTTCGATGTAGCCGGAACTACAGGCGCGCTACCATCCCCGGCTATTTTTTTTTTTTTTCCTTGTATTGCAGAGACGAGGTCTCATCAATTTGCCCGGGCTGGTCTCAAACCTGCAGTCTTAGGAAATCCATTGGCCTCGGCCTCCCAAATTGCTGGGATTACAGGCTGAGCCCCCGAGCCCAGCCAACCCTGTAATTTTAGGAAGTGCATAATCTCTTGGAGTTTTTATTTGTTCATCTGTAGGAAAAGGATAATAATAGTGCTCACTTTATAGGATTTTAGTGATGATTAAGTGAGCTATTCCATATAAAATCACCTAACACAGAGCTCCGTGTCATAAAAAAAAAATCTCAATGATTCAAAGTATGTTTCTGACTACGCTGAAATTAAATTAGAATAATTAGAAATCAGTAATAAAAATTTGAGTAATACTTAAAAATCTGGAAATTACATGACAGATTTCTAAAACCAATGAGGAAAAAAAGAAATCAAAAGAGATAGTCAATGTACTCTGAATTAAATGTAAAAGAAAAGTCAACATATCAGAATTTGTGATATGTCACTATAGCAGATCTTAAGGAAAATTCATAGTGCTAAATACCTTTGTAAGAATAGGAGATGATAGCAGATCAGTGACCTTATCTTCTCCCTTACGAATTTAGAAAAAGAAGAATAGATAAAATGCCAAGTGAGCGGAGAGAAAATTAAAAAGCAGAAATAAAGAAAATGGGGGGGAGGGAAGTGAAGGAAAGCAATCTTTCCTTATGAATAAAGCACAGATTACATATAATACATAAACAGATATATAATATGTCTGTGGAATTAAAATTCTGGGAAAGAGATTAGAAAACATGTCTAAAATAACTCATAATGGAATGATTAAAATAAAGTTTGAAGAAAACTGTTCTGATATTAAAATGACAATAATGGAACATTATGAGCAACTTTATGAAAATAGATTCAACAATCTATATGACAGAAAAATTTCTTAAAAGACACAAATATCCCTGTATATATTAAGTATATTATACTTTTAGTTAAAAATTTTTCTACCAGAAATCCTTCAGTTCCAGATTACTTCACTGGTGAATTCTTCCAAATACTTAGGGAGAATAAAACCAATTCAATTTAGCACATATCTTCCAGAAGACTAAAGATCTAGAAATACCTCCCAACTCTTTCTTTAAGATTAGCATTACACATTACTAAAACCAGAAATGACATTATAAGGAAGAAAACTATAGGCCAATGTCCCTCGAAGGTATAAACAACAAAATCCTCATCAAAATGTTATTAATTCAGCTCCATATATATATAGAAAGATAATACATTCTGACAAAGTCAAGTTTATCCCAAGAATGTTCAGCATTCAAAAATCAATCACTTTTAATGTATCATATTCAAAAACTAAAAATTAATATGTTATCTTCTCAATAGACACAGGAAAACATTTGTCAAAATAAAACATCCATTCCTAATTAAAAACAAATGGACAAAAAGCACCTCAGCTAGCTAGAAAGAGAAGGGTAATTCTTCAGTCTGAAGAAGACAATCTCTTAAAAAACTAACATTGTACTTATTGATGGAAAACTGAAGATTCTCCCCCAAAATAAAAAGACAAGGATATTTACCCTTACCATTCTTATTAAACATTGTATTGAAAGTTCTAGCAAGTGCACATTGGGAAGAAAGATAAAGAAATAAAAGGAATTCAGGTTGAAAAACAGTAAAACTGTTTTGAGCCATAGATGGCATGATCATCTATGTAGAAAATCCAATGGAATGTACAGAAACACTGCTAGAACTAATAAATGAATTTAGCAAGTGCAGGATGCAAAATCACTATGCACAAATTATTTGTATTTGTATGTACTAAGTATGCACGATATGAAATTGAAATAGAAAAATGCCACTTAAATTGGTATAAAGGTCAAAATGCTTAGGGGCATACCTGATAAAATACATAAATTACTTGAATACCAAACTGCAAAACACTGCTGATAAAAAATTTTAAAACCTAAAGAATTGCAATATATTTCTTGTTCATTCATCAGAAGATTCAACATTGTTAAGATATCAGTTCTCCAGACTGAACTATATATTCAATGTAATCCTTATAAAAATACTTTATAGAACTTGATAAGGTGATTATAAATTCATATGAAAATGAAGAGTATTTAAATAGCAACAATGGGGAAAAAAACCTTTGAAAAAGAAGAAAGGTTTCTAAATCTATGATGTCTTAGTTTGGACTACTATAACAAAGTACAATACACTGGGTGACTTATAAACAACAGAAATTTATTTTTACAATCCTGGAGTCTGAAAGTCTGAGATCAGGGTGTCAGCATGGTTACTTCTGTTGAAGATCCCTTCGATTACAGATTACTAACTTCTCGTAGTCCATCATCATGAAGGAGTGTGAGCTAACGCTGGCCTTTTCTTGTAAGTGCACTAATCCTATTCATGAAGACTCCGTGTTTATTCCCCCATAATCTCTCAAAGGTTTCACCTCCAAACACCATTTCACATTAGCGATTACATTTTAACATATGAATTTTGGAAAAACACAAACATTCAGTTCATAGCATAGAACAGCATAGCATCAGAGCAGTGTGGTATTGATGTAAAGATGGACGGACATATACATCAATGGAACGTGATAGAGCCTAGAAGTGGACTCCCACTGCACACAAATGACTGATTTTTGGCAAAAATACAATGAGTCTTTGCTGAGGGACTCTGTGTGCATATTGGGGCATACTTCCAACACTCAGCCAGGTTTTTGACACCTCTGACTTTGCCTTCACTTCCTGTTTGCACAAAGTCACAAGATTAGTTAGAGCTGAATGAGAAGTTAGAGCTTTCTTGAGTCTTTCCAGAGAAGGAGTGGAAACTGTCTGACTGTATGTGGACTTCAAGATCCCCAGCAACATTGCTGAGTTTTTCAAAGCCCTGTGGACATTTCATTTATGGCTTTTTCTTTTAAAGCTTTTTGTTTATACTATTGTTAGTCTTAGGAGATGATAAAGTTAAACAATTGCCTATAGTTTTTATTTGTTTGTTTATTTGTTCCCCTCTGGAGCCCTACTCCCAGGAAAAGGTTGTTTATGCTGGGTGAGCTCTAAGTCAAGTCAGTATTGATAGCTTTGCAAGTGTGGTCTTCCAGGGAATCACCAGAAAAGTCAGATAATGACAATTCTTTGGGAATGAGGCATGGAAAGAGTCTAGCTGTTTCTGCTATTTTCAGTGGCTACATTGTTGCTGTTTTTATTGCAAATGTGGGTTGTTCTTCTTCAAGGTTACCAAAGAGCTGGAGAGCAAGCAATGAGAACAGAGAAAACTAAAATGCCACAAAAGCTAAAAGTTCTTGCTACAATCCAGCCACTTTTATTGAATGAATGCTTCCAGAGTCACCGCAAGTTTTTGGTTCTGAAATAGTTGGATTCTAACTTTTTTGTGTGTGTGCCAGTTTTCTCATTGCTTTTATGAAGAGAATTCTTTAAAGTCTAATTTTGACCCCACGTTTTCTCCCAATATTGTAAATTTTATTTATCTATCTATTTATTCATTCATTCATTCATTGTGTAAATATGGAATCTCATTATGTTGCCCAAGTTGATCTCAAACTCCTCACCTCTAGTGATTCTCTCATCTTAACCTCTTGAGTAGGTAGGATTACAGGCATGCACCACTGTGCCTATTTTATTTTATTTTATTTACTCTTTGTATATAAAAGGTCTTACTTTGTGGCCCAGGCTGGTCTCAGACCCTGGACTCAAGTGATCCTCATGCCTTGGCCTCCCAAATTGCTTGGATTACAAACATGAGCCACAGGGCCTGGCCTATTTTCTACCAATATTTTGTTGCTTTCTTTCACCTCTACTTCCCTCTGTCTATCTTCCTTTTTATCCTATAATAGTGTTCCATCATTTCAGCCAGATTTTAACCAATAACAACAATTCTCTCTTTTTGTTTGCTTGTTTAGTTGTCTTTTCTGCCTCCTCATTCAAGAGCACTACTTCAAAAAACTTAATTCTAGATTTATGTGACCACATTGATATAATTGCAGATTTCAACAGGTTCTCAGTTTAGCTACAAAATCTGTTTAACTTCTCCTTGATTACATCCTCTCTAATCACTTTGGTTTAGATGTTTGCCATACTTCTAAATCTTTATAGCCATTTTCCTATACATTTGAGCATATTTCTGGGTTGTTTTTTTTTTTTTAGTCGTTGTTGGTAGTGTTTTTTTTTTTGTTGGTTTGTTTGTTTCAGAGATATTAGAAAACAACTTATGGAATTTTTGCAAGGATCCTGTACTCCATTACCCTTCCGGTAAGAATTTATCTTTGTCTACACATAATTCATATTTTTAAATTTTTGTACACAAGCTATAACTTGTCTTTTTATCAATCCAAAGTCATTTTATTGTCTTGTACTCTAAATCTCAAAGTCTTCTGTCACTAAAGTAAGGTAGGATAAGAACACAAAAAGTTGGTGTGGTAAATTGATTTGGAACAAGTATTTTCATTTTGGAGAATAATTCTGGCTAGTCTCCAAATCTGCATATATTTGGCTAAGTGTGATAATACAGGAGAGAGAATACATCTGCAGCTATGCTAACAGTTCATTATTGCTGATGATGGAGTGGCATAGGTAATAGGTAAAATAGTCTGCTGTCATTCTTTTATTCTCTCTCAATAATCTTCCTTTCTTCTTCAAAACCTTCTGGTTTCTCTAAATGTCCTTTATACCAGTTTCAAATGTTTTATTTTAGTGTTTGATTCTATGCAGCTCATAGTTGCTACTTATATTTCCCCACTGATCTTCCTTCCTTCCTTCTTTCTTTCCTTCCTTCCTTCCTTCCTTCCTTCCTTTCTTTCTTTTGAGGTCTCACTCTGTTGCCCAGGCTGGAGTGCTGTGGCACGATCTCGGCTCACCACACCCTTTACTTCCTGGGCTCAGGTTATCCTTCCATCCTACAAACGTGTGCCACCACGCCTGACTAACTTTTTTATTTTTTATAGAGATGATGTCCCGCTATGTTGCTCAGGCTGTTATTGAATTCCTGAGCTCAAGTGATCCTCCTGCCTTGGCCTCCCAAAATGCTGTTTTTACAGGCTTGAGCCACCATACCCAGCCCCCACTGCCAGTTCTTGAATATGTCTCCCAATGTTTATGTGTTGGGAACTAAATTTTCAGTGCAACAATTTGGGGGCTGGAGCCTTTAGATGTGATTAGGTCATCTAGATTCTGCCCTCATAAATGGATTAATGCTATTATAATGGGAATTGGTTAGTTACCATAGGAGTAGACTCCTGATCAAAGGATTTGTTTCGCTCCTTTGCCTTCTGTGTCTTGCACACTCACTCACCATTTGATGCCCTTCCATCATGGGGTAATACAATAAGGAGGCCCTCACAAGATGCCAGAACTATGTTCTTGGACTTCCTGGCCTCTATAACTGTGTGCCAAATGCACAATTCATTATAAATTACCAAGTTCTCTTATAGCAGCAGAAAATAAGATGAGAGTTAATATATTTTTATATTTTTATATGTTTATATATAATTCATATATTTTTAAATTTGATTGTCTTTTTGAGCTTGTGAAATAGATTTGTTTAGTTAATTTAGTTATTTCTACATTAGACTTTTCCATCTGTAAAAGAATGAGTTCTTCCAATGTACCTTGTTGATACAATTGACTTGTGAATAGGAGGAGCTCTAAAGCTTTAGAATTAATTCAGTTGTTTAATCTATAAAACTACCTGCAGTCAGAAAGTGAGATAACAAAATCACCAAAGAAATCAAAATGTGAGAATTGAATAAAAAAACCTCATTTTATTTTGATGATCTTCTTTTGTAGATATTTACCTCAGCACATCAATAAAAAGGACAATTTTGGGTAGTAAAACAAAGCAGCTCATTATAAAGATATAAAAACCAATGATATTAAAAGCAGCATTAATGCTCAGCAGACTAAAACTAAATAACCCAGGATCATGAAATGGTTAGGTTGAAGTCTTAATAGGTTGTAATTGTTATGGTATAAATCACAGCTAAAATATTTCCACATCTATGAGGAGGGTAAACATTGAAAACAATTTAAAAATACAGAGACCTAAACACTAAAGGTAGAAAATATTTCCTTTCTTATTAGAGTTTTAAATAAGAGCAAGTGAAAAGCATATTACTAAACTATCTTTTTTTTTCTATTTTAAGTGTCTTGCCATCATGAACTGAAAGAAAAATTAATATTTTAGATTTTTAGAATCACTCAACCTGGAAAATGAGCTGAGATAAAGTTACTTTGCAAACATTTTTATTGTTAATTACTTAAGGTAGATTATTTTACTGTACAAGATAGTTAAGATGGCTTATGTAACAGATATAACCTTTTATTAAAATATTAGCAAGTGTTAAGTAGATCAATAAAAAAAGCGAACACAGCTGTGAATAATACAGCCAACTGAGCAGCATACACTGGAGGAAATTGTCTAGCCAAATGTGAAAAATGCATACAGTAAAGGAGAGTTTTCAAAACAAAACTATTCCTCAAAGAGTTAGTCATTCCCCAAAAATACAAATCAAGTCTCATTCCCCACTAAGAAAAGCAACTGTACCCCTGTAGATAAGCAATGCAGATGGGCTTCCAGCTTCTTGTTTTATTTCAATCCATCTGTAGTTGTAGAGCATTGGGGACATGCAACAGTAATTAATAGGAAAAGGTACTTAATAGCTCTGAGCATATAAGGTCTGACAATTAAGTTTGCGAACTTGCCACTGTGTGCTTACGTTGGCAGCACTGTACAAAAAACTCGGTAAGGTTTCATAACCTTGTATATCAGTGTCTCACAGCTGTGTTAGGGTCAATGTGTGGTGGTGTCTTGCTGAGTGGTCTTCATTACTATTGTTGCATGTTTTTGTGTGCTGTCACAAGAATGCTGGAGTTTGAGTTAGAGCAATGAACAAACATTAAATTTCTTGTTAAACTTGGCAAGAGTGGAAGTGAAATCAGGGATGTGTTAGTCCAAGTTTGTGGGGATAATGCCATAAAGAAAACTGCAGTGTACAAATGGACTACACATTTTTCTGAGGGGAGAGAGTGTCACTGATAAAGAGAGGTCAGAACACCAAGTAGTGAGCAGAAATGACGAAAACATTGCAAAAATTTGTCAAATTGTGCATCTAAATTGTTGGCTGACTGTGAGAGGCCTAGAAGAACAAATAAACATCAATAGAAAAACGGGAAAATCTGAACTGAAAACGTTGGCATGAGAAAGGTGTGTATAAAAACAGTCTCGAAGGAAATCTTGCATCACGACAATGCACCATCTCACACATCACTGTCTGTGAGGGAGTTTTTAGTCAGTAAACAAATAACTGTTTTGGAACACGCTCCCTACTCACCTGATCTAGCCTCCAATGACTAATTTTTTTTTTTTTAACCCAAGAAAGGAAATATTGAAAGGAAGACATTTTCATCACATTCAGGACATCAAAGTAATATGTTGAGAACTCTGACGGCCATTTTAGAAAAAGAGTTCCAAACTGCTTTGATGGGTGCACTAGGTGCTGGTGTTAGTGCATAGCTTTCCAAAGGGAATACTTTGGAGGTGACTATAGTGATATTCAGCAATTATGTATGTAACACTTTTTATAGGATATTTGTGAACTTAATCATCAGACCTTGTAGACTCTGATACCAGTAAAACTTGGCTACAAATACCAACAGTGTCATTAACTAACAGTGTCACCTTGGACATGTCACTTACTGTTTTCTGCTCTGTAATTTATAAACTGGTGATAATAATAGTTCTTATTTCATAGGATTATTTTGAGAACTAAAATGACATAATGCATGCAAAGCATCTAGCACATAACTAAATTTTGTATGAACCTTAACTATTATTTTATTATATATAAATACAGAAATGAATATCTGTGTAGATGTATACCTTCTAGGTGCTCCAGAAAGAAAAATGACAAATTTAGCTCCCCATCTAAGAGAAGGAGGGTTATATAAATGTATTTAACTGTTAAAGATATCTGTAATTTATATACATAATTTATGTCTTATTCTTTTAAATTTAAAGGTTTTCCTTCTTAGAAAATCCACTCTCTAATATAGATATGATACCACCAGGTATCATATGCCTAGGTAAAGGCTAGGTAAATTAGGTCTGTTACCAAAGTTCTGATGTCACACTGCACAACCCCCCTTAGACAATCTTGTTTGGAACAGAGAAGAGTTAGACAAAACTGTGTCCAAGTCAAACTGACTTCTGCCAAAATTGGCTAGGAGATTTGTGTTGAATTTAGTCTCCACAGCAATTTTCCATTACTGTAAATAAAGGAACATCTTATCATGTTTTCTAAGGTCTTTATAATACAAATGCTGCCCCTTTACCAGCCTGATCATTATCCCAAACTAGCACGCACCCTACCCTCTCTCTGTTTTTCTTTCATTGTAGTTGCTTGATGTTGTTTCAATGACACATAAAATAGTAAAATAAAATAAGATAAAATCGTTTTTAAAAGTGTCTTAAAACTGAGTCTTACTCTACCTTAGATACCTTGCTCTATTTTTAGCAGAATAGTAACTATCAGCTTTATTTTTTTGTTTAATTTGTACATTACATAAACAAATTACACATATTAATTTTTATTGCTTTTTTTCTTTATCTTGGTCATTTTTCATAACAGAATTATGACTCTACTTCATTCTTCATAAATACTGTCTGATATATTATTTTTTAACACTCAGTAATTTTTCCCAATTGGCCTCAAATGGGTTTTTTGATTGTTTTATTATTTTTATTATCATTGTTAATTACAATACTAACATTTACATATATTTGATATGTTTGTATATACATGTAAGTATATTAGTTTTGGATGAGTCCTTTGATCTGTAATTTTCAGGGAAGGGTAAAAGAAGGAGATTTGATAGAGTGTTTTATGTCATTCTCTAAAGAAATGCTAGGCTTCCCAATATCTTTTAGAGCTGCATGCCACCAAAGTTTTCATTCTTTTCTACTATGATAAATAGAAACATGGCTCCTATTCACAAGGACATTGAGGTGAGTCAGGAAGATTGACCATAAATAAATAAATAATATGACAAATAAATAAATCATATGTCAGGCAGAAATAATGCTGTAGAAACAACACAGAAGGAAATACAAAGTGACAAGGGAGCTAATGTGGCTATCATAATCAGGCATGTATCTGAGGAGGGGACATGTGAGCAGAGACTAAGAGGTGTGGAGTGCATGCCATGTGGATATGAAAAAGAAGCATGTTTTAGTTGGAGGCAACAGCAATTAAAATGCCCTGGGAGAATATCTGAATGTTTAAGGGAAACAGGAGTAGTGAGACAAAAGAAAGGAGCAAGGGCAAATGTGTTAGAAATTGATGTTGGCAGGAGAGCTCTGGGTCAAATCATGAAAGACTTACTTTTTTTTTTTTTTTTAGAATATGAGCTGTTTGCCTGCAAAATGCACTTCAAATAATTTTCCTAGTTTATCTTTTGCCTTTTGACTTTGTTTTTAAGCAATTTTGCTATCCAGAAGTAGCCAGTTTTTATGTAACCAGTCATTGTTTTATTGTATGTTTACGGCTTCAGGAATTTCATTCAAAGAGTATTAAACTCCTTTCCTTTTCCTTTTCTTACTTTCATGTCTCCACTATTTTATATTTAAACTTCTCCAACACCTGGAGTATACTTTGGCTTATAGAGTAAGCTAGAGATGCAGTTTGTGTCTTCTCACATGGCTAACCAATTGTCCCTAATGTGCGTATACATATTATATAAAGACTTAGTAAATCACCTTTACACTACCGATTGAAAAGCCATCTTTATTGTATAGTAAATTCCTATTTTAAAAATATTTCAGCAGTAGTGGGGAACTGCCAGGAGCGGGGCACACCTCATCAACAAGCGTACCTGCATAATGACCATTTGTATACCTAACCCTGAATTTTACCCCACACTTTTCAAATAAATAAATACGGCAACCCCCCTCGGGTCCCCTCCCACTGTGGGAGCTTTTCTGTCCTCTCAATAAATCCTGCTTCTAAATAATAATAATAAAAATAAAATAAATGAATATTTTAAAAATTTCACAGGATTCTCTATTCTGTTCAGTTGAAATACATTCCATACACCACATTTTTTTCACTACTGCACTGTATTATTATACGTAAATATATACCTGAGCCAGTCAGTTCTTATCATTCTTTTTTAGAATGTTTCTGTCAATGTTTCCATGCTATGTTTTCCAAATGATCTTTATGATAATCATTTCTAGTTTAAAAGTGGTTGGTATTTTTTGGTGGTTTAGCCAATTAGCTATGTGTTTACTTTAAAACAAGTTCTTGGTTTTTGTTACTAACTATACTGCATTTCTGCATTCAAATGTGTGAATTTAATTTTCCTTTCCTTTATAAATTTTTTCTGTTTTCCTTAGTTTTACATTGTCATATATTGACAACCTCTTTGAGTTTAATACATAACACTGCTTTTTTTCTTGATTGACAGCTTAAACATTTAGGCTATAAAATCAGTTTGAAAATGCACTAAAGATAGTTTTTCCAGTCATGTTTATCTGAACTATCTGACAAAAACACTCTGGCTCCAACACTCAATAGAATACCTTGATCTACCTCAAGTTAAGATTTTTTTTTTCTAAAAACTCCTCCCTATTAGTGCCTTTTGATATGCACAAGTTTTAATTTATACATATTTTCCCCATTGTTTTGGGATTGTGAAAATATTTACTTCCTTTCACAAGTTTATTCAAAGCAGACCTCTTAGCAGAGCCTTTTTCATTGTCCTTAAGAAAACAATTTGGCTTTAACTTATTTAATCACCATCATTACTGATTTATGTTAAATATCTGCTGGCTCTTCAGTCAACTCCAAAAAGTTCGATTTTACTCTATGGAAAAAACACATTTCTGATCATCCAGAAAAACACATTTCTGATCATAATTGTAATGAGCAAAATCCATTATATAATCAATGTTATATTTTGCCTTTTGATATCTAAAAATGTGACTCTTTTTTTTAACTTCCTCTTCTGAAAAAAAAATAGATTTGCTGGTAGTTGCAAAAATAGTACAGAGAAGTTTCATGTACCCTTTAATCAGTTTACTCCACTGATTACACTTTACAAACAAAAACCATCTTAACTAGGAAAAATTGAATAACAATGCTGACAAATGTTATTCTTCTAATGATATTTTCCCCTCATTTTATATGTGTCCCAAATGATTTTATGACATTTTAATGTTTGGATTAAAATAGAAAAAATGATGGGTCCTCCAGAGTTGATTTTTCAATATCATCCTTTATTGTTATTCTACTTTTCATTTTCTTTTTTTAAACATATCCCTGCAAATATAAAATAGGTCTTTTTCTCTGGAGTGTAGAGTTTTTACACACATGATTTGATTTAATTTTAATTTATAACCTAACATTTCAAGGGAATTAAGGATGTCCTACCTTTCCTTCCTTTCCAAGTTGTATAACTGAAAGGCTTTTTTAAAAATAGCAAACAATTATCCACCCAGTCTCGAATAGTGGAGATGGATAATATAGCAATGTGATTTAAAAATTGATCTTAGCTCTACTCAGCTGAGCATAAAAGAAAATATATGACCTGCTGAAGAGACATAGTAAGCCTGCAGCATATTGTATATCACTGCCAGAGCTAGAAAAGGTTTTTAAAAAACCTTTCTGTAAGAATGTAGTTTGCTATCTGCTGTACAGACCTAGCCAGACTTTTTCTTGACCTTGAAAAAACTAAAAGCATAATCAATGATCATCTAACAGCAATTGTTCAGGCACTGTATATGGTGTGTGTTTTCTGCTGAACCATAGATGATGTTTACCTCATCGGAAGAAACCACAGTGTCAGACAGACAGTAAACAAAGATTTGTCTCTCTGAAAATGCCACAGACTGTAAATACCAAACTGGCTAACTGTGACTATTTTGTTTTATTTTTTAATAAATTGTATTTTACTATAGAGATATGGGGTACAAGTAAGGATTAACTACACAAGTAGGCAACATGCAGGTGAAGTTTGGGCCTCTAACTGTTCTGCACTCCCCCTGATATAAGTAAGACCAGGTAACCTTTGTGTTGTTACTTGCCCTGACTGCCAACCCCTACCTTGGGCTAATGTGACTAATGTTTGGGTCCCACTTATGAGTGAGAACATGTAACGGAGGCAATTTTAGAGCCCATTAAAAATTCCATCATACCTTAACAGTAAATCCAACCTATTTGTGATCCTGCAACCATTAGCAGATTATGGTTTCTGAAAAAAAAAAAAAGAAAGAAAAATCACTTTTGTTATGATTTGGCAATGGAGGCATTTAGGACCATATCCAAAAGCTGTGAATAGTTGCCCAAGAAGTCATTCTGAAACAAAAACACCAGGTTTTATGATTTAGAAAAGCAGAACCTTTTGAGTCAATATACGATGAGTTTGCTTCAAACTGAGTAGATTTTTTACAGATACTGATGATTAAGATATGCATGGTATCATGGAATCAGAAACTAGAAAAATAAATCCAAAAGATTACCTGATACAACTATCTTTTAGCTGGGTGATGTGAAGTCCACAAAAGGGAGAAGATATTTAATAATGACATGTATTCATTGACTCAGCAAACCTCTACTGAAAACACCTATTACTTGCTGGGCACTATATTACGTGCCAGAAACATAAAGAAATATCTATACCCTGTTCTCAAAGAATTCAAAATCTAGGAAATAAAGTAAGACACAGGAGTAATCAGAGAGTCAATTATTTCTGCACCTTGGGATACATTTTTCAAGTAGTGCTCATCTAAGATTTTTTTTTTTTTAATCATGAGAAAACTAGATAGCTTGCTAAAACTTCACTAACACTGCAAGAAAATGAAAAGACAATGGAGGTCAGGAAAAAGTAATTTTTAAATTACAGATAAATGGTCCAATGCAAAGCAGCCACTAAGGGAAGACAAGCCTCCATTATCATTGTAAAGATGTGTCCAACAGGAAAATTGCAACAGAAGTAGTTAGAATTCTAGAGATACATTTGGGGAAAAAATTTTATATACAGAATAAATTTTGTTAAATTGCAGCCAGAAGGTGAGAATTCTCAAAAATACGTGCAAATGCCATGATACCCAGAGACAGTTGTTATAGCACTGTGAATAAGTGATGTGGTCTGTCACAGGCCATAGAAACTATAAAAACTGAAGAGACAACACAGAGTTAGGTAAATGACACAAGGCAAAGAAGGTCCCAATGGGGCCATTACACAGGCTTTTTCTTTGGTTAACGCTTCACCAGCATATTAACTGAAAGGTATTGGAAGTTTGTTGTACATAGTTTTTCTTGACCATTACGTAATGCTTACAAAAATTTTTACTGAATGTTTAGCTGTAATCACTAAAGCATTATGTCCTCAGGCAAAGCTTGAAAATCAGGGATGGATAAGGGGAGAGGTAACAGAGTTCAGGCTGCCTCAGCAACCACACCACCCTCCAGGAGGCAGGCTTCAATAACTGGGTCTCATTAGATATTATGCGCTTAGCAGTAAAATCTTATTTTTTTCATAGGACATGGAAAATAAGAACATACAAGAATGAATTGCTGATACAATGAATCCCATGGAAACTTATGCTAACTTTCTGGTGCATAAGTTTTAGGCTGATTGGAGGAAGAGAGTCTCTGCCACAATGATTTCTTGGCTCGCTCTCTCTTTTTTTTTTTCTCCAAATTCATATGTGCAGTACATACAAAAGCACACACATCTTTATATAAATTAAGGTGTTATAGCTGTTTTTAAAAAGCAAAAAATGCTTTTCCTGGCACATAAGAAGGCAGGAAATAAAATGGTATGCAGAGCTCAAAAAGGAAAGAAACCTTTAGGGAATTACTTCAAAAGTAGGCTATAAAAGAAAACACCGGAAATAATTTCCTGGGTTGAGCAGCTCTAAAGGCCAGGAGACTGCCAAGGCTTTCCTTTTCTCTGAAAGTTTTCTTCTTCACAGCAGCTATGTAAGGAAAAGACTACAGTAGATGATGAAAACAGCTGAGCTGTTTAGAGTGCACAGCATATCTGTACATTTTAATAATAAAATATTTAAAAATACACTTTTATTAAAAAGCTTCAAAGGGAAAGCAGAAATGACTGAGTTCCCTGTTAGATAACGTATAGGATAAATAAGGTACCAAATCATACCAAAATATAAAACTTAGTTAATTATGTATTAAATCATAAAAGGAGTATTTTATAATGCTTTCACCAATTGTGTTATTATGATTAAGTAGATATTACATCTATTTTACTGGTTCCTCATTGGCTATGACTAATCAATATTTTTGCTCTTGTCTATTATTTCATCATTGTAATATTCATGACTTCAGATAACTTCAGTATCACTATAATGTAAACAAAATATATTTCTTTTTGCTCTCAGTCTTTTGGGGCTCTACCAATTCTATACATTCTTCAGTTTGATGTTATCAGATTCAACTTTATACGCACCACTCTTTAGCTGAAAACTGTTATCACGGTTTTTTCATTTCCTATAACAACATTAAAAAAAATTGAACTCATGGTGGCAAAGAGAATGGTTACCAGAAGCTGGGAAGGGTAATGGGGAGAGGCGAATAAGAAAGGGATGGTTAACGAGTACAAAAATACAGTTAGATAAAAGAACTAAGATCTAGCATTGAGTAGTAAAACAGATTCGTTATGGTAAACAATAACTTATTGTATATTTCAAAATAACTAAAAGAGTAAAATTGGAATGGTCCTAACACAAAGAAATAAGAATACTTGAGGTGAGGGATACCCCAATTACCCTGATTTGATCATTACATATTGTATGTTTGTATCAAAATATCTTGTGTACCCTATAAATATACTCATCCATAATAATTAACAGTCAAAAAACAAAGAAAAAAGACTCAACTTATCTTTCCAACCTGATTACTTAGCAGTTTCCTACCTGCTCATTCCTATCTTCCTAACTGTTTTACTAATTATCTCCAGAATGTTCCCTCTCTCTCCTAACTTTGTGATTGCCCATGTTTTCACTTACCTTTTAGTATAGTCTGTATTTGCAATAAGCGTAACAACTGCAGATCAACATCATACATATATCATTACATTCGAATTATTCGAACAATTTGCAAGATTAGTTACTGAAGTATATCTTTTTTATTTCTTGAAAGTGTCTTGATAGCACACAATTTAAACACAAAGAAAAAATTTTTTTCTAGTGCTCTTGTTTTGTCTTTCTATACTCGTTGGGAGAGGAGGACACAGCAATTTATAACTAAGCATAGTCCTAATTATGTGGAGTGGATTCTAATCAGGTAAAAATATTGGCTCTATTGCATTCGGGGGGAAAAGAACATCTTAGTATTTTTTTAAATAGAAAAATTAATGTTTTATTTCTACTTACTCTATACCAAGTTGAAAGTCAAAAGCAGTGAGGGCAGAAAAATAATCCACTGTATCCAGAAAGTTCTCCCAGACTGAAAGGGAAGATGGCATATCAACAGATGAGTAATGTGTAATGACTGTATAGTATTATAGAGAAATGGTTAGAATACAGTGAAATGCCAACGAGGTAAATAACATTGTCTGGTGAAGAGTATTGTGCTTATGTTTATACTTTATTTCACCCACAGAGCTTTATTGCTTTTATTCTTAAAAGATTTACAAATTATAAGTGCAGACTTGTTAATTAAGTTTTATTCTAGATATGTTTTAAAGCAAAAGAGAAAACTCTCAAGTTCTTTCCTCTCAGTGAACTAACATTACCTACAGGGAGTCTGATTGTTTGGGTTACATGATATTTTAAAACACCATAATACTCCTAAGAGTTATTATTTCAAACACAAAGGAGAGGTAAATCAGATTTTGCAAAATGCATGCTATTTACACTGACTCATTTTCAGCTTTCTCCCAGCTGACAACAGAAGAAATTTAAGACTCTAATAATGATGAGCCTTCTTTACTAAAATAAAAGTTATGGTCAAAACCTTTACCCACTCAAAGCACTTTGAGAACTGAACAATTATAGTCCACCTAAAACTCTTCTTTATATAATATTGTACTATTTGATACCATATTTTGTATATAGTGTCATTAGTTTCTATACATAATAATCAAGACCTTTTAAAAAATTATATTATAGCACTTAAGGTATATACAGGTTTATACTTTAAAAAGTCAACATTTTAAAAAATGAAATTTGGATCCTACAATTATGTCGTGCTGTAAATTAAACAAAGCAAGGCTAATTTTATGGATTGCAATTTTACAGTGTGGGTAACTGAGAGACAAAGAAATAAAATAACTTGTTCAAAGTTACAAATGCTGGATACATAGCTTAAAATTACATGAATCAATATTTGAGGTCTTTTTAAAAATACAAATTAAATGTCTTTGAAATATGTGTCAAGATGTCTCATATCCTAATATACAATACATGTGACTAAGCTATATCCTGAAACCAAACTACTGTTTGCCTCTAGTGAAATAATTGATTTTCCTCTGAGTATGGTCATTTACATTGGTTGACTTTTAAAGATTAAGCTAACTTACACTTCTGAAGAAAACCCAATTTAATGATACATTATACTTTATATATATCACTAGATTCAGTTAGCAATATGTATATTTCATATTTTTGCATGAGATATTTTGTACTGTATTCATGAGTGTAATTCACCAGTATTTTTTTATCTGGTGATGTCCTCGTCAGGTTTTTGTTTTAAAATTATGCACTAGAAAAGGATATTTCCGTATTTTCTGAAACAGTTATACATTTCTAAAAAATATATGCAAAATGAATTGCTGAAGTTATACATACCTAAAGTTTCCTTTGGGCAAAGGTTTTTATATTCGCAATCACGTTAGCAGACACAGGACTATTTAGATTTCTATTTCTTCCTGTATTGATTTCAGTAAGCTTATTTTTTTAGAAAATTGTCCACTTCATCTAAATTGATAAATTTACTGTCATAAAATATCTCACACTATTATATTACATTTTAAATATTTATAATATTCATAGAAATATCCTCTTTTAAATGCATGATTCTGAAATTTCTTTCTCCCTTTTTCCCGCAGTTTTTAAGTCATGCATCAGTTTATCAATCTTCTCAGAGCCAACATTTGACAAATTTTCTTAAGTTGTCTATGTCATATTTATCTTGGTTTTGGATAACCCAGTCTCTCACACAAGGTTTCAAGTGCTTAGTAGTTTATTCAGAGGATATAGGAACCACCAGTGGAGGAGTAGAAAAGTGAAAGATAGTCAAAAGCTTTCTGTTAGGAAACTGTGAGTGATGGGTATTAATTCCCTTGGAAACACTTTGAGAAACAGTGTAAAATGTGTTTCTTGAGTTATCTTGCCCCCTCACTGAGTAGTGAGTATATATTATTAGATATATTATTATCACTTTAGTGATAGAAATTTATGTTTAATTGTTTAATTTATGTTAAAATTGTGTAAAGCAGAAAAATAAATTAGACAGTGGGAGATGTTCAACTTCAGATATGGTGTTAAGACAAGACTTCTCTGTGGAAGTCATATTTTAAAATAGAACTGCATGAAGTAAAAGAAGGTGTGGTGAATAGACACTGAAAATGTATTTTGTGAGGAGACACAAGCCTGAGCAAAGGCACTGAAGAAAACCAGTATTTGATATTTTTAAGAGGATGAAAGGAGGCCAGTGTAGCTGGAGCTAAGTGATCGAGTAGTGAGTATAGCAGATGTGGTTGGAAAGACAGTAAAAATTCAGATTAAAACACTTTTGTGACCACGATAAGAGCTTTCGTGCTATTCTAAGTGTGATGAAAAGTGATTGAAACATTTTGAGTGGATATTGATATAATATGCCATACCTATAAAAGATCATTCTTACATTTATGTGAAGAAGAGACCAATTAGGAGCTAATTGGACCAGTCAAGCTTGGTAAACCAGGGGGAAAATAATATTGGTTAGACTACAGTATAAGTTGTAGAAGTAATAAAGTTTTAGAACTCAGGGTATACTCAGGTAAGAATGGTAAAATGTGCTAATGATTGAATAATAAAGTGTTATATTAAGAGAGAAGTCGGCCAGGCGCGGCGGCTCAAGCCTGTAATCCCAGCACTTTGGGAGGCCGAGGTGAGAGGACTGCCTGAGCCCACGGGTTTGAGACCAGCCTGGGCAACTTGGGAAGACCTCTTCTCTACAATAAATCAAAAAATTAACCGGGCATGGTAGCGTGCGCCTGTAGTTCCAGCTACTTGGAAGGCTGAGGAGGAAGGATCCCCTGAGCCCAGTGGGTTGATGCTGGGGTGGGTGTGAACGTGCTACTGCACTCCAGCCTGGACAACAGAGTGAGACTCTGACACACACACACACACACACACACACACACACACACACACACACACACAAAAGAGGAGTCAAGGATGGCTTCAAAACTGTTTGATTAAGCACCTAGATGAAAGGTGATATAATTTACTAAAATGCTGACACTAATGACAGAGCCCTCTTGAAGCAGAAGAAGAGGTGGGGGGAAATTAATAATTCAATTTTAGACACACAGATACACAGATATGTAGAGATATGACACCCTTGTGTTGATATCTAGTGCCCATTTGATGTATTGCTCACCATAACTTTATAAAGTGTTTTAATATCTACTGAGGCAAGAATGATTTCTTTGTCCTTCAATATGTTCTTGATTATTTTTGTACATGTATATTTACATGTGAAACTTAGAATTTGATTATTAATAATCATAGGAAATATTCTTAATATTTTGTATTAGATTGCATTTTTAGAATAATTTGGAAAGACTGATATTTTTTAAAAATTGTTCCTCTGCATGAAAATGGATTACTAACTGATTTATCCAGATGTTTTCATATGTTGAAAATGTACTCATATTGTGTTTATATCTGGCTACCTTCCTTCCTGGCTTTACTGGTTTACCACTGAAATTAATAAAGAGAAAATCATGGTGCTTGAAGAGACTAGCAGTTTTTTCTATTTTTTTCCCCCAAGTTTATTTTTTCTGTTCTTGTTGCATAATCTTGGAAGTTGGATTTTTAGTGATAATTTGGGGAAATAATAGTTGTATTTTCACTTTATGTAGTACAGTTCTGATGGCTCATATTAAACCTGTCTACCGCCAGGCACGGTGGCTCAGCCTGTAATCCCACACTTTGGGAGGTTGAGGTGAGAGAATTCCTGAGCCCGAGGATTCAATACCAGCCTGGGCAACTTGATGAGACCTCGTGTCTACAATAAGTCATAAAAAAAACTAGCCAGGCATGGTGGCATGCGTCTGTAGTTCCAGCTACTTGAAAAGCTGAGGCGGAAGACTTGCCTAAGCTCAGCAGATCAAGGCTGCAGTGGCCATGAGCATGCCACTGCACTACAGCCTGGGTGACAAGAGTGAGACTACAACTCAAAAAAATAATAATAATAAATAAATAAAAAGATGTTTATGTTTTTGGTGGGTACTCTTTTTTTTCCCAATTTTATTTTATTATAGGAATGTGATATACAAGTGAGGATTAACTACATAAGCAGGCTACATGCAAGTGAAGCTTGGGTCTCTAACTGGCCCTCACTCCCTCTGGTAATGACCCAAGTACGCTTTGTGTTATCACGTCTCCCCCTCTTCCGTCACTCCCTTCCCTAGCAGTTCCTAGTGACTGCTGATCTCTCACTTGTGCTAATGTGACTAATGTTCAAGTCTCACTAATGAGTGAGAGCATGCAGTATTCAGTTATTTGTTTCTGTGATAGTTCACTTAGTATGATGGTCTCTAACTCCATTCAATTTCCTGTGAAGTCCATGATTTTGTTTGTCTTTATGGCTGCGTAATACTCCATCATGTATATGTAACACATTTTCTTTATCCAGTCCACTTTCAATGAGCAGTAGGGTTGGCTTCATTTTTTTTGCTATTGTGGATAGTGCAGCAATACACATGCATGTGTAGGTGTCTTTTTTGTAGAACAATTTATGTTCCTTTGGGTATATTCCCAGGAGAGAGATTGCTATATCTTACAGAAGGCTAATTTTTAGTTCTTTTAGGAATTTCCACACTGCTTTCCATGGAGGTTGACTGCCTTGCACTACCACCAACAGTATAGAAGCATTCCCTTTTCTCCACACATCTATTGGTTTTTGACTTATTAATGATAGCCATTCCTACCGGAGTTAAGCAGCATCTCATTGTAGTTTTAATTTTCATTTCTCTGATTAGGGTGAGGCTGAGCATCTTTTCATGTGTCTATTGGCTGCTTGTATGTCATCTTTTGAGAAGTATCTGCTCATGTCCTTTGCCCACTTTTTAATGGGGTTGTTTTTTTTCTTTCACTTCATTTGAGTTTTTTGTAGATTCTGGATGTTAGGCCTTTTGCCAGCTGCAAAATTTGCAAATATATTTTCCCATTCTGTGTATTGTCTCTTTACTCTCTTGATGGCTTCTTTGCTGTGCAAAAATGTTTCAGTTTTATGAGGTCCCATTTGTCTATCTTAACTTTTATGGCATTATCTTTGGGTAACTTGGTCAAGAATGTGTAGGCTACTCTGAAATACATAAGGATGTTTTCTACGTTTTCTTCTAGGATTCTTAGAATTTGAAATTTTACATTTAGGCCTTTATTCCATTTGAGTTTATTTTTTTATATGGTGGTTGGTAGGGGTCCAGTTTCATTCTTCTGCATGTGGTCAGCCAGTTTTCCCAGCACCTTTTGCTAAATACAGTCTCCATTCCTCAGTGATTGTTATTGGTGGCTTTGGCAAAGATTAGTTGGTTTAGAGACCATGTTTTTGCTTCCAGAATCTCTGTCCTGTTCCATTGGTCTATGTGTGTATTCTTGTACCAATATCAATCTGTTTTGGTTACTGTAGCCTTGTAATAAAGTTTAAATTCTGGAGGTGTGATACCTTTAGCTTTGTACCTTTTGCTTAGGATTGTTTTGGCTATCCATGCTCTTTTCTGTTTCCAC